>JAYEVJ010000262.1:0-200000 GCA_036346265.1 Melocanna baccifera | reverse complement strand
ACATCCCAAATTAGTCAGCCAGGTCCGTCCCATACCAGACATGTGGTTTGCACGGTAAGACTCAGATCAATGGCGCACAAAGTTAAGTCCTTAAGTCTACCCGGGCGAGACTACCTCATCCTCGAAGTGCTCAACACTTCCCCTTTACTACGATCACTCGCGAGTGAAAACCAATTTGTATAACCACCGCCGATGGCGCACCAACGTCATGGCCCAAATTTTAATAAACGTGGCACCAACCACAGTTCTATATCTTATTAAGTCAAATTGATAATTCACATTTGATGATAACCCAATCGTAAGCTTAAGCAAGGCTAAGCAATTCTATCGTACCAACCCATATGACAAACAACCTAGCATCACTAGTATGTTTCCCAACCTATGGTGACAATGATATCATGGCATTCCAAATTATCAAGGAGGATGAATTCAATTGGGACGATAACTACCAATCTGAGGTTTGAATAAAAATAGCGATGCAATATAATTTAAAATAAAATAATTAAATAATAGATTTGCTTTGGTTATTCTCAGCGAGGTATTCTTGGTCTTCGGGCGTAGAACCTGCTCCTCCGGAATCCGAATCTAACGAGAGGGAAAACGACCGAAACAAACAAAACACATAAAATGATAAGCAAATGAACTCCAAAAATCATGAAACCAGAACCAAAAGCTAGAGCTCGATTTTAGATGAATTTAGCAAAAAAAAAAGGGTCAATCGGAGCTAGAACGGATGAGAATGGGCTCTCGGAAAATTTAGTCTAAAGAAAATTGGGAAATTGAAAAAGGTTATTGTGCTGTGGACTGGGCGCACAGGGGACTCGGTCCACGGTGGACGCGGCGCACGGAACAGTGCCACGCCGGGTGTGCGGGTGTGGCTGACGTGGCACGCGCTGGTGCTGCCACGTGTCAGCTGACGTGGCGCGCTGACGTGGCACTGCCGTGGCACCGGGGCTCGGGTTTTGCCGACGTGGCGCTGACGTGGCATGCCACATGGCAGGCCACGTGGACTAGAGCTAACGTGGCTGCTGCGTCAGCTAGGGCCGGCGTGGCATGGCTCGGCGGCGGCGGATCCGACGGCGGGGCGGCGACGTGGGCTGCATCCGGCGCTTGCTCGGATCTGGATGGCGGCTCGGGTGGGTGGTGCGGAGGCGGGCGCGGCGATGGCGCGCGCGCCGTCGGATGGCCGGCGCGTGGCGGCGGCGCGGCGGCGTCGCGCGCAGCGCGGGTTGATGGTGCGGTGGCGCGACCGAGGCGCGCGCGCGATGGGGAGGCGGCGACGCTACGGGGCGAAGGGAGACGGCGGAGGGGCTCACCGCGGGGAAGCGGGGGTCTCCGACGGCAGCGGCGGCAGCGACGGCGACGGCGAGCGGCGGGACGCCGCGGGCGACGGCGAGACGGCACGAAACGACAGCGCGGCGCGAGAAGCGGCGAGGTTGGCGGCGCGCGGCACGAACCGAGGCAAGAACGCGGGTTATATCACACGAACTGAGACTCCCGATCGGACGTGGCGCGGGCGCGGCTCGGACGTGGTTTGGACGGTCGGGATACGGCCACGTGGCTCGGGCGCGGATCCGACGGTTGCAGACGGGCAGCGCTAGGGTTAGGGTTACGCGCGGGTGATCGGCGCGGATGGCGAGGATGGCGCCGCATGGCAGGAGGCTGGGATCGGGCGGCGATGGAAGGGGCGGGGCGTGGGCTTTGCTTGTGCCGCCGCGTGGCAGATCCAACGGCGCGGGCCGATGCTAGGGTTAGGCTATGCGGGCGCGGGCGCGCGGCGGCGGGTGCGGTTGGATGCGCGACGCGTGGAGGGGGAGGCGATCGGGTGGTGCAGAAGTGGTGCACGGGAAAGGGTACGGCGGCAGCGCGGGAGCGATCCGATGCCGACACGTGGCGGGCGGAGGGATCGGGCGGCCGAGAAGGAGGCGGGGCGCGGGAGAGGGAGAGGGCGCGGGGTTGAGGATCGAACGGTGAGGCTGGGTTCGGGGAGGATCGGACGGTGAGGAGCCGTCCGAGGTTTTAAGAAAAGATTTTCCCGAATTTCCTTAATTCCAAAATTCAAATAAATTCCCAAAAGCTCTAGAAAATAGCAAATAAATTCCAAAAATTCACCAAAAATACCAAAAAATTCCTTGGGGCGCAAGGAACTCAAATAAAATATTTTTAGCACATGTTGAAGTTTAATTTAATCATATTAAATCTTTTTAAAATTCTAAAAATTCAAATTAAGCTTTATTAATTCCAAAAAAATTCCAAAAATTAATTTTTAAATTCAAGATTTTAAAAAGCTCTAAAAATCAGGATGTTACATCCCCTAGCACCTCCTTGCCTCAGACCACCACCTTCTAGCCTCTTTCTCCATTCCTTGGGCTCCAAGTCTCCCTGCGTTGTCTACTCCTTTCACGCCGATGACGCACTCTAGCGAGGAATTCTGGCCAAGCGAATTTTGGCCGAGCCCCACTGCCTCCAGTCCTGAGGACTCTGTCACTCTCTTCACCATGCCTCAACGAACGCCGTCCACCCCTTCACCAGGCTCGAGTGCTACCACCGCCTTTGCTCATTGTTGTGCCCCGTCCGAGCACGCCCGTGCCTTTCGTGAGGTATGATCGTGATCGCCATGTTCCCCTCTCCATAAATCATGTCTCACCAGCCCCCGTTTTGGCCTATGCCATCGACAACCATTGGTTTCTATGCGTGCCACCGGCCAACAAGGCCATGTCAAATCGCATCGTCAACATGGTAGACACTCTGCACCACCTCCAAACGTTCCCCTTGACCGATCGGATGGTCCAAACGTCCCCCTTGACCGATTGGATGGTCTGAACCTCTCTGATCGATCAGACTAATCCGAATCGCTCTGGCGAATTAGACGGTCTGAACGTCTCCTCTTGACCGATTAGACAGTCTGAACTACCACACAAGCGCCGCACCGCATATGTCAGACCGCATGTCCACGTGGCTGTGGCATGGCGTGCCACCTAATGGCACGGGTCCACGTGTTAGCCATGTGGCATGCCACATTAGCACTGAGACCCCTAAGCCACATCAGCGCCATGTGTCAGGCATGTGCCACCCATGTCACCTGCCACGTGTAGTGTTGACGTCAACATGAGGTGATATATCATAATTTACTTTAGCAAAATAATCCCCCAAATTTCTTACTACGTCATAAATATCTTTTCATTTAGAAAATAATTCTAGAAATTTATTTTTTTGTTTTATTTATATTTTAAATTTCTAGGAGCTCATTCTCCTTCATCCTAACTTCAATTGAACCTGTTCAAAATTTTAAACTAATCTAAAATCAAGAGATATCCAAATCTTCCTTATTTTCAAATTTTTGGAGTTTATTTGAATTTTATTTGAGTTTACTTGTGTATTTTTGCGTGTAGACTGCGATGAATTTGGAGCATTTTACGACGATGATTCACATCAAACTGTAGAGCAAAGCAAGTTACACACTTTAATCATATTGATCCCAGATTATAAAATAAAATTATGTTATTTTAAATTATTCCGCATGCATATGTTTATTCAATGTATTTCAATTCCAGTTTTAAATTTAGTTAATACCTATTTATTATTACCTCCTTTGACATTAATTCCTAAATACCTTGTCTTCCTATAATAAAACATTAATTAGTACACTAGTATGGCTAGATATTTTTTTATAGCAAATGCTTAGACATGTGTAGATATAACTTCAGGTTGGGATACCCTTTTTACATAAAATGATAAGTTTTTAAAAAGTATCCTTGACTTCGGTGAGTCAAAAAAGTCTATGAAATATTTTAAAATAAAATATAAAACTTGGTTTAGAATTACGCTAATAGATAGGTGGTGGATGGTAGCATGCATTGTTGTTCGGTGACATAACGTTGATTATCAGGAATAAGGAGTATGTCGTTGAGCCTAAGTCAAGTTAAGGACCAATCTGTGAGGTACTGCTATAAAGCCCTTATCTTACTACCACATGGCTGATATTGGACAGTCCTAACTGACTAATTTGCAGGTCTCAATCGGAGTCTCGCTGTAGGTTGAAAGTGAGCGTGACGTAGGCCATGTGAAGTCTTACTTGGCTTAAGAGGGGGTCTCGGTCTGGTGGATTCCTTACTGGCGTAAAACCTTAGTGTTAGCTTGGCCAAGTTGAAGGCTTTATTTTATAAAGGCCTTTTCATAATCTCTCCGTTGTACACCAAAGAAAGTGTGTTAATCGTGTGGCAATATAAGATGATTATGTTTTGTGGGTAAAGTTGTACAACCTCTATAGAGTGTATAAACTATCCTGGAAAGACGTACCCACGGTCATGGGCAAGCTGAGTAAAGTTTTCATATATTAGACTTTGGTTTTCAAATTGATTTTTGAAAAGGCTAATAGATGGATGGAATCAACAGAAGATTAAAAAACATACGGATGGATAGAATCCATATGAGAGTTTTTTTTGGAAAAGATGGTCCTGGTGAGATGCCCATGGTTAGGTTAGTATGGGGGATAGACCTGTACTAATGGTATTAATTTTATTTATAATACTATCTTTACTTATTGTATTAAATTCAGTAATTTCCTATCTATTTACTGTATTTCTTTAAATACTACTTTACGCTCAAACTAATCCTATACACCTTCCTTTGTTACCTTTATTATTATGTTGCATTGTCCAGTGTAACTTGCGGAGTATAAGTTTGTACTCACTCTTACTTTCACATCTCAAAGGAAGATAACTTTGACTATGGTGAGGACCTAGTTGAGTAAGACGTGTCTTACTGTCGTTTGCTTATGGACAGACTTAGTGGGCTTCTTTTGCTTCAGTGTTTTTCTTCCACTGCTATTATTTTAATTTGGCCTACGGGCCATGGATGTAAACTTTGTTAGTCATGCCCATATTTAGTTAATGCATAAATATCATTATGGTTGATATTTATCTTTGTTGTTCACTGTGTGCACTACTGATCCTAGACTAATGCGATTTACACAAAGGATCCAGAAATTATTGCTCCAGGATTTGATAAGAAAGTTGATTTTCTTGGGCATATCATGACAGTGAAGGTATCATTGTACATCCTTATAAAGTAGAAGCAACAATAGAGTGAAAGCAATCTAAGTCAAGAACCAAAGTCGAAGCTTTCTTGGACTTGTGGGTTACTATCATCATTTTATAGCAGATTCTCAAAGTTAGCCAAGCCTATGGTGAGCTTCAAGAAGGAAAATAAGTTTGAATGGACAAAAGCCTACGAGCGAGTTTTGGACTCTTAAGAATAGGCTAGTCTCGGCACGATGCTTGTTTTGCGGATGTGCATAAGAATTTTAAGGTTTTCTATGATGCCTCCTGTCAAGGTGCAGGATGTGTCCTAATGCAAGAAGGTAGAGTGGTAGCCAATGCATCGCGCCGATTAAGACCACATGAGCGTAACTACCTTACTTATGACTTGGAATCAAGAAACCATGGTGCATACTCAAGATCGATGTCACTATCTCATTTTAGAGTTAATCAAAGATTATGATATTAGGATTCACTATCATTTAGGCAAAGGAATGTTATGGCAGATGCACTAAGCAAGAAATCCTATGCAAACAGATTTTATCGGAAAAAGACTGACCCAACTTTAGGAGGAGTCTCTGTCCGAGTCTAAATCGATGAACCAGGGTATTCTCTCAAGATTAGAGATTCAACCTACTTTACTTGACCAGATCAAGGAAGCCCAAAAGGTTGATGAGGATAATTAGAAAATAAGAAAGAACATAAGAAGAGACAAAACCCCAAGATTTAGTGAAGATGAGGATGGAACAGTATGGTTTGAGAACCACATATGTATACCCAATAATTAGGAAATCAAGAACATGATTCTACAAAAAACCCATGAGACTCTCTACTCATTTCACCCAGGTCATACCAAGATGTACTAAGATCTTAGGAAAAGATACTGGTAGGTCAATATGAAAAAGAGAAATTGCAGAGTTTGTTGAAGCTTAAGACATTTGCCAGAGGGTCAAGGCAAAACACTAAAAACCTACATGACTTTTGCGACTCTGGCCAATACCAGATTGGAAGTGGGAAGAAATTGGCATGAAGTTTATAACTAGACTTTCTAGAGCTCAATCTGGTTATGATTCAATATGAGTGGTAATTGACCGATTGACTAAAGTAGCTCATTTTATACCTGTCAAGACTACTTACTCTGGAAGTAAGTTAGCTGAGCTATATATGTCTAGAATTGTGTACTTGCATAGAGTTTCCAAAAATATAGTGTCAGATCAAGGTAGTCAATTCACTTCCCGACTCTAGCAAAAACTCTATGAAGAATTACGCAGAAATCTTAATTTCAGTACAGCTTGTCATCCCCAGATAGATAGCTAGACAACGCAAGTTAATAAAGTAGTAGAGGATATATTGAGATCCTATGCTCTGGATTTTGGGAACTGTTGGGATTGTTCTTTGCCTTATGATGTGTTCTTATACAACAATTATTGCCAGGCTAGTCTGTAGATTGCACTTTTTGAAGCACTGTATGGCATAAAGTGCAAAACACCTTACTCTAGGAACAGCCAGGAGAGTTTCAAGATACTAGACCAAACCTACTTCAAGACGTTAAAGAAAAATAAGAAAAATCAAAGACAGATTGAAAATAGCCAAATCTCGATAGAAAAATTATGCTGATAATCGTCGACGGGACTTGACCTTCGAGGTTAGAGACTGTGTGTATCTCGGAGTATCTCCGCTCAGAGGATTGAAAAGGTTTCAAGTAAGAGAAAAACTTGCACCGAGATTTGTGAGACCATTCAAGATCTTAAGTCATACAGGAGAAGTTGTGTATCAGTTGGAGTTGCCACCAAGCATGTCAGGAGTGTACAACGTCTTTCATGTCTCCCAGTTGAAGAAATGCCTTCGAGTACCCACAGAGCAAGCTACACTAGAAACCATTGATCTTCAAGAAGATCTCATTTACAGGAGCAACCAATCAATATTCTTGAGATAGCTAAGCGTCAGACCAAGAGAAAGACCATCAAATTTTGTAGAGTTCAGTGGAGCAATTACATAGAAAAGGAAGCCACCTGGGAATGAGAAGACCTGAAAACCAACCATCCCCATCTTTTTGCTAGCTAGTCAAACTCAAGGGTGAGATTTCTCTTAAGGGACGTAGGTTTGTAACATCCTCAAAATTTTATTTGTATTTTATTGAATTTATTGGGATTTATTTGGATTTTTTTTAATTTTATTTGAAAGCCTAGAGTGATAAAACTTAATTTACCTATTTTTATAAAAGCCAAAAATATTTTATTTTATTTTTTTAGAGTTCTCCTAAATTTATAATTTTTTGTGAATTGTTTTGAAATTTTTTAGAGTTATTTGCTATTTTAGAGTTTTTGGAAGTTCCCTTGTTTTTCTAAAAATTAAAAACGAATTTTAGCTTAGCTCTCTCCTTGGGCTGACACGTGTCAAGCCTAGATCAAATTCACCCCAGTCGATTTAATCTCGACCATTCGTTCTCACTTACCCCTTCATTTCTCGGTCGACGACTCCGATTGCCTCCTTGCATCACGTGGCGAACATCCAGTCGTCCGCTTCCCTCCTCTCTCTTCTCTCACTTGCTGACATGTGGGACCTACTTGTCATATCCTTCTTCCACCTCCCTTTCTTCTCCACCCACCAAGTCGCCATTACCGTGCATGCCTGACCTTCATAGCTTTGCCCTCCGTTCGTTATTCCACAGCATTAATAGCTATAGAGTGCCCCCTTCACTCCGCATTAACCCCCACCCATTTTTCTTGTCTTATATCCCCACTACCACCATTGCACGCACTCACGGTCGTTTTACTCTGGCAAGTGATTACTCCGGCCGTTACCCCTGCTTCACGCTATATAAACACCCACCACCACCCACGAGCCCTATTCCACCTTGCTCCACCTCCATTCCCCTCTCTCCAAGCATAAGATACCCTATCGCTACTCCTCTTCCTTGCCAAGCGCCAGTAGTTCTCTGGCGAGCAATTCCAAGAAGCACTGTCTGCCTCGCACCTCGCCGACATGGTCTCCAACTTCCTCATCTCGTGCGCATGTCCTCCACCCTGCCGCCGAGCAAGGCCACCACTAGAAAGCTCTCACCGCCAACACAGAGCCGCCGCCACCATCTTCCATCACCATTGGCCATCTCCAAACCTTCCGAGCCTCTGTGTGGGTGGGAACTGCTCCCAGAACCTCCTCTCCCTTTGGTAGCATCGTCGTGCTTAGCCATCCCTTTTGTAACTAGATAAAAATCTAGTTAGTACATTAGTATTAATTAGAAATTTTATAGAATTACTTAGCCATACTTAGAATAATTTCGGTAGGAAGATTTGTTTCACATGAAATGATGATTTCTAAAATATATTCTTGACTTTGGTGAGTCAAGAAGGACTATGAAAATTTGATAAAATAAAATTATAAAATCTGATTTAGATTTAGGCATTAGTGTGGTGATGGGTGATTGCTGGTTGTCACTGTTGTTCGGTGACTCAGTGACGAAACCAGGCACAGGGGTATGTGGGTAGCATCTAAGTCAAATTAAGGACCGGTCTGTGAGTTACTATTAAAAAGTCACACCGTACTACCACAAGTATAGCATGGGACAGACCTAACTAAGTAATTTGTGAAGTTCTAAATTTACACTACTACAAAAAAAAGACTATATTGGATGCTTCATCTTGGACGGTTCGGCGGAATCATTTGTGTTGTGATTACCACAAACAGCAGTTTAATAAGCGCATCACTAGAACCGTCTGTAATATATAATTATTACGAGCGGTTCTTGCTAAGAACCATCTATGAATTGTCACGAGCGGTTTAGATTAAAAATCATCCATGATATCAGCAATTATCATAAATGGTTATTAACAAGAACCGCTCAGTGATGCTTGTATATCACGATGATTTTTATCCGAACCATCGTGATAATGCACGCTACGTCATCAATCCGTGGCATCTCCCCTAGAATCCCGATTCCACCCGTCCATTCTCTCCGCATCGAATGGCGAGTGCGGCTCTCCTCCTACCTCTCGCCCCTTATTAATCCCCTATCCTTTCCCCCATTTTTCACTCCAAGAACCAACACAACAAGTACGCACTGATCATCCACCATGGCGCAGAGTCCCCAACGCGCGGCCTCATCGTCTCCTCCCTGGTACAAATCCGTCCATCCTAAGTAGCTATCTTTCTTTAATTTTTCTGTCCCAAGAATTGCAAATCTAATTCAGAGTTTTGATTGAGGCGACCTTTCTGGTGCTAGTAGGAGAACGGCGTGAAGCCATAGTTTGGGCTGGCACCGCAGGGTGTCGAGCAGGCACACTTTTCTAGCAAATCGCTTTGGAAGGTATCAAAATCGAATTATTGTGTGTGTTTTCGCTGTTGTGTCAGTGCCATGGCTTTTTGGTTGGGACATGCAGTAGTGACTTGGGGAAGTGATTTTGTGAATGCAAGAGCTAAGGAAAGAAGCCCCCCGTGGCAGAGAAATAACCTCACAAAACTTCGACCATGGCTTCGACCACGGTAGTTCGACCACGGTTTCAACTATGACACTTCGACCACAACACTTCGACCACGACGCCTCGATCACAACTAGAACAAAAGAAATAAATTGGATGCCTCTAGTTTCCCACTAATCATACAATAAAATGGATATCAACCATAGAGCAAACTTGGTAAAAAAAATAGAAATAAATAATTACACGGTAACAAAAAATATAACTAAAAATAGAATCGTATGTGATGGCCACTATCACAAACGGTTTTTAGAAAGCATGCATGATAGTAGGCTTTCACGAGATGGTTCTCTATACAAACGTGTGATAGTAGACTTTCATAGATGGTTCTTTATACAAACTGTCTATGCTATGACTTATCACAGACGACTCACAAACCATCTGTGATAACCACTGATTATCACAGACGTATAAATTTGGACAGTTCAGAAAACCATCTGTGATGATAGTTTAGAACCGTCTGTGATGACCCTTTTTGTAGTAATGCTAGTTTCGCTATAGGCTAAATGTAAGCGTGGCGTAGACCGTAAGAAGTCTCACATGGCACAAGAGGAGACCCTAACTTGTGGATTCATGTTGTGGTAAAACCTTAGTGGCAGCGTAATTAATTTGGCAACAGAATATTATAACAGGCTTATCATGAACTCTCAGCCACATACATAAGGAAGTATGTTAATCGCGTGGCAAAGCGAGAGGATATATCTTGTAGGTAAAGTTGTACACTACAGAGTAACAAACTATCACGGATAGTCGTGTTCATGCGGTCAAGGACATGCTAAGTATGATTTTTCACATATTAGACGTTGGTTTTATAAAATCTGGTTTGTGAACAAATGTGAAATCTTTTGGAAAGATAGGATAACAGAGAATAAGTTAGTGTAAGTTTGGTGCCTACACTAATAATATTATTTTATTTAAAATATTATTTTTATATAGTATTAAATTTAGTTTTGCATTTACTTTATAGTATTTACTTCAACATTGCTTTTCACACAAATAACCATATATGCCTCCTATTGTCAATCCTTATGCATGCATAAACTTTATTAAATCTTACGGTATAACTTGTGGAGTATTTTATATGCTCACCTTGCTTAAATTTGTTGCTAGAGGATGACTTCATCGACTACGGTGATTATTGCGATGAATTGGACACATCTTACAATCATTCGCTCGAGCGAGCGGGATAGGTCACTCCTTTGTTATTTATCTTTCACGATTTATCTTTATGTTTGACTATGAGCCATTTTATTATAAACTTGGCCCTAAGGCCCATACATTTGTTTTAATAAAATTGGTTATTATGCATTATATATATCCCTGTTAACTCTGTGTGCACTAGTTTTTTCTGAACTAGTGCGATTTATACAGAGAATTCCATAGTTGTTATTCCAGAATCCGACAATAAACATTAAGGAATGGATTCCTTGCATAATTTAGAGCACTTTCGTTTTGGCACAACGTCGAGATAAGGTCTGGTTGAAGAGTTGGCTTGGGGAAGAAGTGGGCACAATTGTGTCTGTTATGTTTGGTCTGATGGCTGTTCGGTTTGGGAAGATGAATAGTAGCCATAAATGAATAGTGTTTGGTGAACAGGAGCCACCTGAACAGTAACCCCAAGAGGAGAGACAAAGGAGGGAAAAAGAAAAGAAAAGATAAATAAAAAATAGGTTCGACCCAAAAAAATGGAACAGATATTTTTTGGAGATTTAGATTTGTGGAGATTTGAATTTTGAATTTTTAGAATTAGAATTTGGGAATTTTTGGTTGGAATCGGAATTTTGATGTTTCCTTCTAGAATTACACATAAAGTACAAATAAAAACCAAATAAAATCTAGATATTTGTAATTAATTTTTTTTACAGAAAGCAAATTTTAGAATGTTACAAGTCTCGGCCTCACTCATGCGCACTAGTGGAGCTTCTTTTGTAATGCAATATAAATTTGGGCCTGAATGCCCGCTGTACTAAAAACCTGGCTAATATGTCATACTTCTGTAACAAATTTTGGTTCTTATGTTGTAAACATATGTTGTTATGATGCACACTCTTATAAAGTACTCTGCAACTCAACAATCCTAGGCTGTTACGGATATTTCTATCCGTGGCAGAAATAGGGGGCGTTACATTTACTCGGTGTTGTTTTGATTATTAGGTGCACTATTTGGGTTGGTTTGTTTCATGCATGGGTCTAGTTCAAATTTCGAACAAAAAGAGAGCATATCTCATTTGTATTTGGACCAGGCTGACGAGAACGATTTCTCTCCTCTCATAGAACATAGTACTTTAGGAATGCATTTCTACCCCAAAATGAGCATGAACGTCGAGAGAACATTTAATGAGGATAGTGGGAGCACCCACCATGTAAGCGAGAAATCCACTCTCTTCCATTTAACTAATGAAACACAAAATCAAAAGAGCATTTAATATGTATAGATCAAAGTTACCCTTATTAATTGGAGCACTTCACTGTATCATACTCTTTTTAGCTTATAGTTTATTCGAATAAATAAATAGAACAATTTTTTGTCATTATTTCGAAACGGCTTATCAGACAACCGTTTCAAAATAGTTTATCGATATTGTATTCATTCGTATAAACACTCACGTTAAAATTAAAATCATCGGTCAGAGTCGCAAAGGATGCACCTAATACTCTCTCTCTCTCGTTGTAGAACCATGGGCGGCATAACAACTACACTACCGTTCCACCGTAGACATGTATTGCGAAACTTTCATGCCAAGAAAATAGACTACCTTGTGAAACAGGAGTACCGAGTATCCGGTATTCGGGTGATAATTAGATAGACTTATCGTCGGACGGTATGGTTAATACCGGCCGGTTGGTATTATTGTTTATTTGGTTTTACATGAGTAGAAATTAAATGTGGATATGGTAATTTTCTAACTAAGGTTGAGGAAGAAAGTACAAACAAGAAGGGTAGATCACCAGATCAGATGCTGTTTCGGCGTACATGACGGGACCGTACCAGCATTTCTTCACGTACGAGAAATGGAACCTTGTAGATATGGACCACGGAGAGAATTTCACGTAGAACGGAACGTGATGTCTCTCTAGACTGCATCTAACTCGCATTAAGATTTAGATAAATTTAACCCCCAAAATTAATCTTGTTTGACACTCAACTCAAGAATTTCAATAAGGTCTTGAATTGTGCGCTTAATGTACTTGATTGCGGCTTATGCACACGAACAACGTGAACCTCTACTTCAAGGCCACACTCAGTGCTGCGTTCGGCATTAAGGGGGTGATCAGAATAGCGATGGCTTTTGGTTTTTGATTGAAAAAACACTGTAGCTGGCTGAAAAAACACTGTAGCTGAGTTAGTGGATAGTGTAGTGAATAGTAAAAAAAAGCTGAAGCTAGAAGCTGAAACCGAAAAAAGCCGAAACGATCAGGGCCTAATAACTTTAAGCTTTTTTTTTTTACTATTTTTATGTTTTTTTTGTGTTTTCATATTTTATCATATTTCTTTGTATTATCTGTGATAAGTTAATATGTTTATTCTATTTTTAAATTTAATTATGTTAAATAAATCAACTCAGCTATAGTATAAAATTAGATAACCACAGTAAAAAATTATAAATTATCGTCATTCTGAGCACTACCTAAAGCTACCATATATTGACTTTGACGCCTTGCAAAACTCTGAACTGTACTACAACATGGCTCATCTAGCTTCCATCGATTATGAAGATAGAGCCGGAGCCAAGCCAAGCAAGACCTTAAGCTTTCGGCAGAGAAATAATATTGCTTTCCTTAATCGTCTCTCGTTAATGGTGTATTATGGGAAGGAGCGTACCACACCTCACAAAATCACACCCATGCATTTCCCAAGTAGAAAAAAAAAGATAATTATTCTACGCCCTAAGCTTAAAGCTATTTCTTCTAGAAGAGCACAACAGCTAAAAATATTCCCAAAAAACATTGCTTGCTCGACCGATGAGGGTCCTATCCTTTTAAGTTTCCATTGATAGGTTTTGATTACGACTGAAGATTGTTGTTTATATTTTTTGAGACGATAGCAAATGGTAGAGATATTGATGGGAACATCATATATAATTTTAGACTCGAAAAATTATTTAGAGAATTCGCTACAAAAAATCGTACCTTTTAGTTTGACTTTTGGTAAAGTCAAAAAGCTAAAAACTCAAAAGAATATGACTGAGTTCGTTGCAGACGCATCAGGATATATATTATGCTACCTTAATATATTTATATCACCCGAATACCGGATATGCTACCATTTGCCCATTTTTGGCCAAACTAAATAGGCCAATAAAATTATCTACTACATGTACATGGATATGCTATTGCTAAATGCAAATGCAATATCTTTTGTCATCTTCAACACATATGTCATGTATGTCGATGTATTTAAGTAGTAGTTGGCCTGAGCACAACCTGTCTTAACATCTAGAAACTAAAGGGAAATAATGGAAAAAAAGTATAAAGCTCTAAAAAACCTAAAAATGAAAAATTATAAGACAAAAGTTAAAAACTAAAACTATTTAGAACGGAGACGCCGTCAAAATGCTCGAACCAAATTCGGATAGGTTGAATTTTCAGGTTGTTTACTTGGCCCGTTATAACTAATAACTAGCCTAGTTACACATCATCCATGTATTATGTAATCACTGCTCCCCCTATCTCTAAACTTCTTTTTTATAAGGCATGTAATTATCTCAATGTCGTTGTATCAGGATTTTAGTTGATACTAGCATAGAATCTAGGCTTTATTTCAAACAGTAATGTTTTTAGTTTTTAGAAACAAAAAATCACTTAGAATGTCTTGATTTCTTAACGTTGTTTTTTCTTTTTTCTTGGTATTATCTGTGGAGATATAATAGTATTTTTTATTTTTTTCTATTTTTCTTTTAATTAAATACCTGAAAAAGGTAACAGCCACTATGTGTCATTTCAGTAAAAAAAACCCACAACATTTTAAAATAAGACCTTATATGATCCTTTTGTAAAAAGAAAAAAAAGTTAAGTGCCTATTTACTCAATTCCCACAAACGGTGTGTACGCGGAGGACCATAGTCAGCTAATATGTCCTTGCTACCACCAATTGTTTGAGATTCTTCGTGCACGAGGCAAGACCAAAGTGCGGTAGTACATACGGGTAATTGTCCAAAGAAACTACTTCCATCGATAGCGTTGTAAAGCTTAACCGAAACAAGTTAGACAATTTCTCACACGCCGATCCAATGACTCAAAAAGAAAAATCTGAACAAAGGAACAATGGGCCTGTTTACTTTTGACTTTTAAAAGTTGTTTTTGACTTTTGCTATAGTACCTAACTTTTAATCGGAGTATTTTTTTAAGACGGAGTCTACAAATTAATTGTAATACACGTTAAAAGACTAATTTCTGTATCATCAAAAACGTAAGCGATAATATCTCTTTTCACGATCTCTATCGCAAACAGCTAAAAAGCCATCAGCCGCAGCAAAAAAGAACAGACCATACAACGGCATGCGAACGATCGTGAGCATCCAAACCGCGTTCCAGCACCGCTATCACCTCACCAGCCAATCCCGCTCGTCCGTCGTCTCTGAAATTCCACGCTGTTGCAACCAGCACCCTCCACGTGGGACCCTCCCTCCCGTGTATACCTCCGGTGCCACCTACCGTTTGCCTCTAAGTAGATTAAGGTGCTCATATTGTCTTTTAGCTTTGACTTATAAATAATAATCTTATCGTTGGCGTCTGCCGTTGAACGCAGACGCCAGCGAACGCTGAGCGGTGCCTAAAACTAGACCTTGTATGATCCTTTTGTAAACAGAAAAAAAAAGTTAAGTGCCTATTTACTCAATTCCCACAAAAGGGTGTGTACGCGGAGGACCATATATAGTCAGCTAATCTGTCCTTGCTACCACCAATTGTTTGAGATTCTTCGTGCACGAAGCAAAACCAAAGTGCGGTAGTACATACGGGTAATTGTCCAAAGAAATTACTTCCATCGATAGCGATGTAAAGCTTAACCGAGACAAGTTAGACAATTTCTCACACGCCGATCCAATGACTCAAAAAGAAAAATCTGAACAAAGGAACATACAACGGCATGCGAACGATCGTCAGCATCCAAATCGCGTTCCAGCACCACAACCACCTCACCAGCCAATCCCGGCCGTCCGTCGTCTCTGAAATTCCGCGCTGTCGCAACCAGCACCCTCCACATGGGACCCTCCCTCCTGTGTATACCTCCAGTGCCACCTACCGTTTGCCTCTAAGTAGATTAAGGTGTTCATATTATCTTTTAGCTTTGACTTATAAATAATAACAGTTTGAAAAAAAACTTGTAAAGCGATACATTCACGTACGATTTTGGCTGATATAAATAAAGTTACTACGGTATATACTACAACCGACTAGTAGATCCTAATTTGAAAAGACACTTCATTTAAAGCTAGGTACCGTACAAAGTTATTTAATGTAGAAAAATGGATTTTAGAAACTAATATAAACAAATACTTTGCTATTCATATGATTTCTACTTAGAGAAATTACAAACCAATATGAATACCTGACTTCTCGAAACGGCTTCTCTATTCCTTCTATTCCTACCTGCTTTGAAGATAAAATAGAGGATCTAGGAGCATTACACACTCATCCCTCTTACTTTCATCTCATATACATATCCCTACTTTATTTTTCTCACATTGTTTTAAAAATTACTTCCTTATACTATTATTATTTATTTTCAATAAAAGTGCACCCAAACCCGAGGGCATTAATATTGCTACGCACACTTTCACTGCGAGAGAAATAGAGGTGGCCAATGGCCCAGTCCTTGGTGTGCCAGCCTACGTCCCAGCACTGTTGGTTCGGCCTAAGCACGGCACGGCGCGTTTAGATCGTGGGCCGTGCCGGCACAACCCGGTAAACTGTGCTATGCTTGAGCCGAGGGGGTGGCATGTCAGGCCAGTATAGTATGGCACGATAACGGTCGTGGGTTGAGCCGATATGGCACAGTACGGCTATAATTTTCTAAAATTTTTCTAAAATTTTTATAATTTTTTAGTTATATAACAATCCATAATCTATAATTTTATATTAATATTCTAAGTTAATAAAATTGGGTGTAGAGGGAAGAGGAAAGGAGTGTTAGCAACTGTGCCTGTGCGTCACTATCACCGACGCCACGAGCCAAAAATAACTACGCTCCCCCTCCCATCCTCTCTCCCGAGATCCACTCCGCCCACCCGGCCTGCTCGTCTCCGGCGGCGACGTGGCATCGCGATCTTGGAAGAACGCGGCTTGTTTTGGTGTGCCCGGTGCCCCCACTGCACCTACAGACGGTTCTTTTGCGCCGGCCGGATTTGGCCGTTCAAGCTAGGGAGGAGGAGGAGGCGATAAGGCGCGGCCCCCGAGGAGGACGTGCCGGGCGGTTGGTCGCTTCCGCGGTTCGGGCGAGGAAGGCGTTGGGTTGGCGGTGAGGTCCGGTTTCTTGAGGTTGGGAGGAGTCCTTGGGTGGCCGCGCGCGTAGCTGTCTGTCGCGAAGGTGGCGGCGTCCTGGGCGGCGGTGGACGGTGTTTCGTGCTGCATTGCGTGGGAGCAAGGCGGCGGGTTCTTGGAGTTGGTGGTGGATTTGAGGCGTGGGGGATTTGGATGGTCGCCGCGTAGGTTCTTGGCTCCTGGGCTCCGCTGGTCCATGGTCGATGGGGTGGAAGGCGGCCATGGGGGGTAAGGCAGCCGGCGTCGGCGGCGAGAAGCTCAGGTGCCCACCATCGTCGGCGATGGCACGGTCGCGGATGAAGCTGTGGATGGTGCGCGCCACCACGGCAGTCCTGCTGTGGACGTGCGTCGTGCAGCTCACCGCCGTCGGGGACACGTGGGCCCCCCGCGTTCTGAAGGGCTGGCCGTTGTGTCTCACGGCGCCCGAGGCGGCCGCGCTCGCCGGCGCGCGGCCGGCGTCGCCGGACCCCGTCGTGGAGAAGGCCACGCTGCCGCCCAAAAGTGAGTTTGCGGGTTTCGTCGCTTGCTCGCTTTCGTTCGCTCTGTTTGAAACTGCTCTGTATTTGGACAATGCTATTCCCAGGACATTTACATTTGACAGCCGGCCTGCATTTTGGTAGATCCTTCCAAAGCACCGACGTAGATTTCCTCGAACTTGATGAAAATGACTAGCGGTTGGTGTAGATTTCAGTCATTTTCGTGTGCTTGAATTGGTTGTAAATCTGTGTAATCTAACTCGGGTCATGCTGATTTCATTCTGTCGTAATGTCGCCTGCAGTGTGCTGTGGATGATTTGTTAATGTGGGCACACCTTTTCATCTTTTTCGCATTCTTGGATCAGTAAATTTATTTGGAGTTTAGGCTGGATGGTGTGGTACTGTCGTTTGCACAGCATCGTGTAAGACTGGGCAATTTGGGATCTCCTTTCGATTGGTAGGTCAGGAATTTTCGTTCTTCTGGTCGATGTAGTCTGCACATGAGTTTGTGTTTTGGGTTATTTCCATGTTAGGATGATACTTTTTAGGTGGGTTGCATATGCTTCGATGGGTGGCAATCATTCATGACTCTAACTGATGTTTTTGTCTTTCATAATTGCCTATCATTATTCACTGGGATAGCAAAGGAAATGCCCAGCAACTTTTGGGTAACTGTAGCAAGGTTTCCGTCTGTGAATTAATTGCGTTGGACCTTTTCTAGCATTTACAATTTGTAAATTAACTCTCGGTTTGTTCAATTATTAGGTAATTCAACAAAGGAAAATCCTATTGATTTTCATTCTACACCAATGTTCATATTTGTGCATTGTATTTTGATTGATAATTATATGTCCTTCCCCACGTGGAAAAATAGTGTTTACATGACCGAGTTACTGCCAAACAGGCAAAGACCCGAAGTATGTTCGATTTTCCTGTTTCCACACATATATTGAATGTACATCACTACAATAGTAATGCTTTATTTGTTACCATTACAGCTTTGCCTACGGTATGTAATGCGTCATGCGTGTGCTATATTTGAGTTTGCCACTGATGTTTTGTTGTTGTCATTGTCATCCAGGAATCTATAGGAACAATGGTTATTTGATGGTTTCATGCAATGGTGGGCTTAACCAAATGCGAGCTGCAGTAAGTATTGGAAAACTTCTATTCATGAAATTTCTTCAGGAATGTGCTTTACAACTCTTGACTCTTTAACATTGGCTTCTTCCCTTCTCTTTTTTTTGTTTCATCAGATATGTGACATGGTTGTAATAGCAAGATATTTGAATGTCACTTTGGTCGTGCCAGAGTTGGATAAGACTTCATTTTGGAATGATCCAAGGTGCGGTTTGGCACCTTGATATTAACTTCCTTTGCCTAATTTATTTCTTGAGCTATTAATGGGTTCTGTGCTTGTGAGTGATCCATTCTGTCTTGCAGTGAGTTCCAAGATATATTTGATGTTGAACACTTTATAACCTCTTTACGAGATGAAGTTCGCATACTGAGAGAACTGCCCCCAAGGGTAAAGCAAAGAGTCGAACTTGGGATGTTCCACTCAATGCCACCTATCAGTTGGTCTGATATCTCCTATTACCATAATCAGGTAATTTTCATCTTGCATTATATTAAGGCTGCTTTGGATCACAGCATTTATTCAAGAAGCTAATAGTTGATTAAATCTGAACCAGATTCTTCCATTAATTCGGAAGTACAAGGTTCTCCATTTGAATAGAACTGATGCCAGGCTAGCAAATAATGGTTTACCTATGGAGATTCAGAAACTGCGATGCCGAGTAAATTATGCCTCTCTGAGATTTACCTCGCAAATAGAAGAGTTGGGCAAGCGAGTAATTAGGATACTTCGTCAAAATGGTCCTTTCTTGGTTCTTCATTTACGTTATGAAATAGATATGTTGGCTTTCTCTGGCTGTACACAAGGTTGCAGTAATGAAGAAGCAGAAGAGCTCACAAGAATGAGGTGAATATTTTGGAATTATAATTTAAACCCGTGGTTGTATTTCTTTGGTTAATTCTTGTTTGTAGATTTGGGCATTAAAACCTGTCAACTAGACATACTCTTTTGACAATAGTTTTGAAACTACACTTGGCCTCAGGTATGCTTATCCGTGGTGGAAAGAGAAAATCATTAACTCAGACTTGAAAAGAAAAGATGGCCTTTGCCCATTGACGCCAGAGGAGACTGCTCTTGTTCTCAGAGCATGGGACTTCGATAGAACTATGCAAATATACATTGCGGCTGGAGAAATATATGGTGGAAAGCGCAGAATGGCTGCTCTCACTTCAGCTTATCCGAATGTGGTATGAACACAATGGACCATGTTGCATCTCTATTGAGTCACACTTGTGTTATACGACCATTTCTCACCTCTTCTCGTTTTCCTTGCTGATTCATTTTTGCTTTAACAATGATGTATAGGTGAGAAAAGAGACACTTTTGGAACCTTCTGATCTAATGTTCTTCAAGAACCATTCATCACAAATGGCAGCGCTGGATTACTTGGTTTCTTTAGAAAGTGATGTATTTGTTCCGACATATGATGGCAATATGGCTAAAGTGGTTGAGGGTCATCGCAGGTATGCATTCCAGTTGGTCATACTCATACAGCACATTATGACAGAGATTTTGATATGTTGCTTTTTCGGCTTTGTACATACAGTGTTATTGGTAAATCCTCGTTGATAGTTGTAGGGCAGATATCATGATATGCTTTTCTGCGAAGTTGTGCACTTACCCAGATGTGGTAATTTCATGTCTTCTGTCACTTGCTGCATGCAGGTACATGGGTTTCAAGAAGACAATCTTGCTAGAGCGAAAACTTATTGTCGAGTTAGTAGATCAGTATAACAATGGTTCCTTGCGATGGGATGAGTTCTCTTCATTGCTCAAGGCTGCCCATGCAAACCGGATGGGATTAGCTTCAAAGAGGACAGTGATTCCCGACAGACCCAAGGAAGAGGATTATTTCTATGCCAATCCCCAAGAATGCCTGCAAGATCCTAATCTCTTACGGATATCATGATAACCACTCATGTCAATATTCCATTCATGTTGTACCATTCTTTCATAAATGCAAGTGGATCTGAAGTCAGATTCATTGTTATTTGGAAGTCAAAAGGCAGCTCGGCTTCAGCTCGAGTCATGGATAAGGCCTGTGTAAACTTGAGAAAGGAGAAACTGGGTGTTGGATACTTGGATGTAGTTGGTAAATACACAATAGAATGCGGCCGGATTCGTTTATTCCACCAAATAAAGAGTGATACTCTTGTATAGATGGTGATAGAATCTACCACGAAGACGAAGGTAATTTAAAAGAGAAGTGAGAGATGCTGGATTCCCATCTCTGCCCTTGGGTTGTGTAACATAGCAATTGTTCTTGATAGCCTCCGTCCCCTCCGTAGGCAAAAAATGTAACTGTTTATTGAATCTATACAGCCTGTACTGTGCAGACCTGTGCAGAATGTTGCTACCATTTTGTCAATCAAGCTGCTGAAAAATATGTACACTGTTTATTGAATCTATACAGCCTGTACTGTGCAGACCTGTGCAGAATGTTGCTACCATTTTGTCAATCAAGCTGCTGAAAAATATGTACATTGTTTATTGAATCTATACAGCCTGTACTGTGCAGAATGTTGCTACCATTTTGTCAAATCAAGCTGCTGAAAAATCTGTACACTGTTTATTGAATCTATACAGCCTGTACTGTGCAGACCTGTGCAGAATGTTGCTACCATTTTGTCAATCAAGCTGCTGAAAAATATGTACACTGTTTATTGAATCTATACGGCCTGTACTGTGCAGAATGTTGCTACCATTTGCATTTTTGTAGTACTGTTCGTACATTGAATTCCTACATGAGTACATGGAGGGTGTTCGTTAGCACGTGAGTTCGTGATCTATTTCCTGATGGACGATTAAGGCCCTGATCGTTTCGGTTTTTTTTAGCTTCAGCTTCTAGCTTCAGCTTTTTTTTCACTATTCACTACACTATCCACTAACTCAGCTACAGTGTTTTTCAGCCACTCTGTTGTTTTTCACCAAAAGCCAAAAGCCATCGCTATTCCGATCACCCCCTAAGATATATGTTGAACACGAGGAGCGAGGGTTGCTCGCTTGGTATGGCTGCCAGGTGCACTTGGTTATTTGAACAGTACTAAGTACAAGCATAGTTTTTAGCGAAAGATATGTGTATGTGTTTTGTGAGATCTTCGAGTTTCTATCTTATCTTAAAAGTGTGCGTATTAGATATACTTATACAAGTGTGTTGTGGTGTAGGTGTGTGCGTGTGCGTATATCTTTATTGTACTTATATAAAAAAAAGATATATGTTGAATATTGGTGGAAGAGGAACCGTTTGGTCATTATCCCTCCATATTTTTTCAATTGGTAACGGTGACAGGCCGTTTTCTTTAGAAAAAGATTTGCAGTTGAATTTGCTTTGCGTGAAGTACATTATTGCATTTACTATTTCCTGTTCTGAGGCTGAGAACGTTTTGCCATTTTCCTTGAGTCGTTGGCACTTGCCGGCAACCTTTTTACTTCTGGCAGCAGCGGACCGAAGGCTTTGTCAGCATCCAGTTGTCACTTGCCGCAGCTGCGGACCGAAGGCTTTGTCAGCATCCAGTTATCAACTTATCACTTGTCCGTTGTCATGCCCAATTGGCTCACTTCATTTTTCTTTCATATTTTACTTCTTTTTTTTAGAGAGTACAAGTTAGACACTTATACTTGACAAATACCATACTTACACCACACATGGAACTGTTCACGTATTTGGTATTATAGCCACATTCTTTTTTCAATTTTAACCTTCTAACACATGTTTTCTTTTTTTTTTTTACAAAAATAGCTCACTCAATGAGCTAAGAAGACGTGACAGATATCATGTGTCACCTGTCGCGTCTAGAAAGCTTAGCAAGATCAGTGGCATGCGGTAAGGCGGGCGTGGCAGCACATGACTAGGCAAGGCGGGCCCAGGCGGCTAGTTGGGCACCGCCGAGCCGCCCCTGCTCGGAAGCAACTTGTCAAGCCTCCCCTGCTTGTTTTATTCATGTGTTAATTGCACTGCTGTTCGGGCCCACGTGTGCTCACGTGGAAATGTCACTACGAACACATTCCCACGTGTATAAAATAGGAACCATGGTCGATTTCCCGCCGAGTGAGACCACAACAAGGGAGAAGGAAAAAGAGATACTCTGTCGAGCGAGAGCGCAGGGAGGAGGGGAAGGAAAGAGATATTGAAAGACGAGTTTGTAATATAATTTTGAAGTGGTTTAGCTGTGATTTATGATCCTACGCAGTTGGAAGTATTGTAGAGCAGGTGAATACCTTCAGAAAATGGTATACTTTATTCGCATATGAGCAACACACTTAATATATCATTAGCGTTTCATTAGCGTGATTGTGGTTTTGTAATGTGGAATACGCTAGGTAGCCATATTTAGTTGATAGATATATTTTTGTAATTAGTCATATTTATTTATTGTAAATAGCTACAAAAATACATGCCAGAAAAAAGTTGAAATATTTTTATGTATTTCTGCACATATATATATTTATTTAGCACTAATCGTATTTAATTAGTGCTAATCATATTTAATTAATACTAATTGTAATAAAATAGCATTAGTCACATTTAATTAGTGCAAATTTAAGCATTAAATGTATCATATTTTATTTAATTAGTACGTATTTAATCATAGCAGCAAGCTAGCGCAAGAAGAAAAATACAATTAGTACACTAATTGAATGTGATTTGCAAAAACAGTCGTTCGGGAGCCAAATTTGAAAAAAAAAATAGTTACAGCGACATTTGTGTGAACCGTTCCCCTTTTTTGTAAATAGCTAAAGAAAATATGTATCGTTGTTTATAGTGTTCTCAGTGCGTGTACAATTAGAAAATATGTACGTACGTATCCAGCGTGATTATTCTCGATCATGGTCTATTGTATTTAGCACCATTTGACACTGACACATTATTTTTTATACTACAGGAAATGGCTACTAGTGGCGGTCTTGTGTATGCGGTCTTAGGCGTGGCACATTGCTGGCCCCATCTTGGGATGGGCAGCACCGTTGTTGGACACGGTCGAATGGTGACGGACTGCCGACATTTGTTCTCCAGGGAGATCAGGAGGACTAGTCTCTTGACGATCAGTAAATTCCAGTGCTATATTGGGCTGTGTTGCTGCCAGTAGCAAGGATGATGCACATTGGACGGTCGTTCGTGCTGGACTCGCCGGTTCCTTCAGCACTCGTTGATCAGTTTCACTGTCGGTGGGGGAAGATAACCATCCCCCCTCAGGATGTTGCGTACCTCAGTGGTCTGCTAATACAGGGTCATCCCATGGTTCCACCTCCTAGATCACCCGATTGGAAAGCGGGTATGCTACACCAGTTTGGTCATCCTATTCTGGATAACTTTCATGGAGTGCCACATATGTGGCTACGACGGTACAGGCAATACCTAGTAGACACACCTGCATAGGTTGTGAGGTCCCACCTAGTTGCCTACTTACTCTTCGTGTTTGGGTGGGTCATATTTTCTATGACTCAAGGAGACTAGATGTACCCCAGCTACATTCACATCGCTGAGTCCATAGTCGACGTCAAGCCTAAGGAGGTTCCGTTGTACAGCTGGGGCTCGGATGTTCTGTATGTGACCTATAGGGGTTTATGCGATGGCTCGCAGCGTACCCCTGGCGAGCTAAACATCGCTGGTTGCTACATCTTGTTGCAGCTATGGTTGTGGAAGCACTTCCCTATTGGTCGACTGTACTTTCGGTGCAAGTGCACCCGTACCAGTTGGAGGTGCGATTTTACGATGACGACGATGGCGATGATCCAATGGATGGACCCACCATGGGTACTTGTTCGACTGCTAGTGAGTTAGGATAATCCAGGGAGAGACCACGATGAGTGTACCTGGATTTTCATAATCCGTTCGATACCTTTTTTAAATGAAACAGTAGGAGAGACACTCCTACTATGATAATATACATATACATATACATATACATATACATATACATATACATATACATATACATATACATATACATATACATATACATATACATATACATATACATATACATATACATATACATATACATATACATACATAACAATAAGTTACAATATGTACACAAAACTTATGATTGTAGACTGTCTAGCCAATTACAAATATCATCAACAACATTAATCTTAATTCTACACAAGTGCAGAATCACATCCCCCTTAAAGTCCTTCTTCCAAGCATCCAAACAATGATTCAAATTATCAAAGATGACACCATTACACTGTTTCCAAATATTCCATGCGGCAATGATGAATATTTCCATGAAACAAAGAAGGCCCGAGCCACGGTTGGTTAGGAAGATCATTCTCGCCACATCAACATCATAAAGCCAAGTAATTCCAATCCAATGCCAACACTGAGAGCTGAAAGGACAACCAAAGAAGAGATGGAACAAAGTCTCATCCACACCACCATCACATAACACACAAAATGGCAAACCAACAATGGTGAAATTCTTCCTTTTTAAAAGATCTCTGGTATTCAATCTAGCCATGAGAAGATGCCAAGTAATAACTTTGAGTTTCATAGTACATTTACTTTTCTAGATCATCACAAAACCATGGGAACTGGACATGCCCAAATTGCTGGTTGTAGTACTTCCTTGAAGTGTAAAGACCACTCCCCCCAAATATAACTCTAAGTATCAGATTCTTGACTGAGCTGAACTGAAGTTAACAAGACTTGCAATTCCTCATATTCAGAAAAAACTTCTTCCAATAAGGGTAAATGAAATTGGACTAGAGGATCATTATGAGCAAGAAAACCCTAAACGGATACATCATGTTCCTTGGCAAAAGAATAAAGCCTAGGGTATTTGTGGTATAACAAATTGTCGTCCCAACAATCCTTTCAAAAAAGAATATCATGACCATTACCACTTCCCATAACAATGCCTCTGAACTGTGTAATAAACTTCATTGCATCAGACCACCAGAAAGAACCACAATCACTTACAACATGTGGGAGTGAATTTGCATATTACTTATCCCAAATCAAACAAACCCAAGGAATGTCCTGCCTTCCATAGAACTTATGAAGATGCTTATGAGTATCGCTTCATTTTGTAACCTCAAATTTAAGACCCCAAGACCTCCAAACCATTTAGGCTGACACACCTTGTCCCACGCAGCTAAAGAGTTACACTAAACATGTAAATTTTTAGATCCTCTCCAAAGACAATGTCATCGAGCTCAATGTGATCAATGACCTTTTAAGGTAGCCTAAGTAGGCAAATATAGTAAATTGGTTGCAGGAAAAGCATTGCATTAACAATTGTTAATCTACCACCATATAATAGACAAACTACAGAGTTCAATAGTCACCGCTCCACTCTATCGACTAGGAGAGGAAAATCCTTTACTGATGGATGGGTTGTACCCAAAGGCAGTCCCAGATAAGTGAAAGGCATAGAACTAACTTTACAACCAAATAACCTAGCCAAATGATCAACTTTGTTGTCGAACCCGAATATGCAAATCCGGACTCTCTGTGTATACTGCACTAGTCCCAGGATCACGTTAGTGCACACAGTCAAACATAGATGTAATCATAACCATATACACGATAAAATAAAGGAAAAACTCAAATATCAATAAAACTCAAAAGGTACGACCTTATGGTTAAGCTTACAATAGACTAGCCCGGAGGGCTTAACAAAAACTAGCAGCGAAAATCCAAAATAAAGCGTAGTGGCCAATCGACAAGCCCACAGGCTGTCAAGTGGAGAACGAAGCCTAATTCGCGAAGTCGTTGAAGTACTCTCCTTCTGGAACCTCCTGCTGGTGATACTCCTTTTCCTCAACTGAGCAACATTGGGCATAAAGCCGTGAGTACATTTGTACTCAGCAAGTCGTTTGTAACAAATGAATGTAATATAGTATGCGAGGCTTACCAAAGGAAGGCTGAAAGGTTAATTTGCATAAATGACAGTTGAAAGTAAATACAGTAAATAGATTGAAAGCGAACTTTAAATAAAACGACAATAAATAATAATCAAAGGAATTGTAATAAACCACTTATGGACCCCCATCTATAAGCTAACCAACCACTTATGGACCTCCCATCCATAAGCTAAACCAACCACTTATGGACCTCCCATCTATAAGCTGAACCAACAGTGAATTAACCATTTAGTGTCTAACCACAATCTATCAGTTTTCACAAATAACTATACCTCATGTGAAATCACCGAGCGTTGTCCATGACCGAGGACGCGGCTATTCGAATAGTTTTACACTCTGCAGAGGTTGCACAACTGTACCCACACGATGTGATAATCCTCACGTTAAAGAAAATCACAACAAGGCCTTTACAAATTTCAGTTACAACTCAATCCGCCCGCTAGGGTTTCGCATCACACCCCCCCTTGCGCCACATGGAAATCAGCAACCATGTTCATCTCAATAGCAAGATTAAAGTTGAAACATCCCAAATTAGTCAGCCAGGTCCATCCCATACCAGACATGTGGTTTGCACGGTAAAGCTCAGATCAATAACGCACAAAGTTAAGTCCTTAAGTCTACCCGGGCGAGACTACCTCATCCCTCGAAGTGCTCCAACACTTCCCCCTTTACTGCACGATCACTCGTCTGAGTGCAAAACCAGGTTTGTATAACCACGCCAGTGACACACCAATGTCATGGCACAAATTTTAATAAACGTGGTACCAACCACAGTTCCATATCTTATTAAGTCAAATTTATAGTTCACATGTGATGATAAACCCAATCGTAACTATAAGCAAAGCTAAGCATTCTATCGTACCAATCCCATGTGACAATTAACATAACATCACTAAATAATAACCCAACCTAAGGTGACAATGGCATAGGGGTATTCCAAATTATCAAGGAAGGATAATCAATTCTGGGACAATAACTACCAATTACAAGGGTTGAATAAAAATAGCGATGCAATGTAATTTAAAACAAAATAGTTAAATAATAGATTGCAAACTGGGTTCAACATGATCAAAGGACACGACTTGCCTTGGTTATGCTCAGCGAGGTACTCTTGGTCTTCGGGCGTAAAACCTGCTCCTCCGGAATCCGAATCTAACGAGAGAGAAAACGATCAAAACAAAAAAAATACATAAAATGATAAGTAAAGAACTCCAAAAATCATGAAACTAGAACCAAAAGCTAGAGCTCAATTTTAGATGAATTTAGAAAAAAGAACAGAGTCAATCGGAGCAAGGACAGAGGAAAACGGGCTCTCGGAAAATAAACCCTAAAGGAAAATCGGAAAAATCAGAAAAGTCACTGTATTGTGAACCCGGCGCACGGAATATCCGGTCCACGGTGAACCCGGTCCACCGAACAGTGCATGCGGGGAGGCGGTGCTGACGCGGCTTGGTTAGGCCTGACGTGGCGCGCGTTGGTACCGCCACGTGTCAACTGCTGATGTGGCTGCCACGTGGCACCTGGGGGCGGGTTTTGGCTAACGTGGCAGCTGACGTGGCATGACACGTGGCTGCCACGTGGCGGTTAGGGCTTACGTGGCTTGCCCGTGGGTAGGGCTAAGCTGGCAGGCTCAGGCGCGGCAGCGGCGGCAGAATCCGACGGTTCGGGAGGCGGCCGGGAGGCGGGACGAAGGCGATGGGCGACGCATGGCTTGGGGCGCACCGCGCGGCGCCATGCCGCACGCGCCGACGGAGCGAGGGTGCGGCCGACGCGTGGCGGCGCGCGCGCTGCGTTGCGCGTGCGGGTGCGCGCGGCGCAGCGCGCTCGGGACCGAGGGGCAGAGCGGGGGCGCTGGGTGCGAGGTCTGGCGACGGGGAGGCGATGCGTGAGACGGGCGAGGCGACGCGGCGATGGGGAGAAGGGAGGCAACGGCAGCTCACCGGCAGGGAGGCGAGGTCGTCGGCGACTCCGGCGGGGACGGCGGCGACGGGGGCGGCACGGAACGGCGGCGTGAGGCTCCGGAACGGCGGCGTGAGGCGAGAGAGCGGAGGTGAGGGCGGCGGCGAGACGTGCACGCGAGCCGAGGGATGAACGTAGTATAAAACACGCGAACCGAGGCGTGAGCGATCCGGAGTCGGCGCGGGCGCTTACGGCCACGGTTTGGACGGCTCGGATCGGTGGGTGGGAGATCGAACGGGTGAGGGCGATTGGGCGGGTTAGGGTTAGGGTTACGCGGGGCGAGCGCGCGGGATCGCGACGCGTAGCGGGTGCGTCGATTGGACAGCGCAGAGGCGAGGGCGCCGGGCCGAGCTGGTGCTGCCGCGTGGCACTGGGGAGGGATCGGACGGCGGGGAAGCGAGGGAGGCGGGAGCGCGCGGGCGCGCGAGCGCGCGGGCATGGGATGGCGCCGCGTGGCAGGCGGGGATGATCGAGCGGCGGCGACGCGGGGCGAGGGCGAGCACGGGCGGGCCGAGGTGACGCGCCTTGGCGCGGGCGAGGCGACGCGTGGCTGGGGAAGCGGGCCGAGAGGGCGGATCGGCTGACACGCGGCAAGTGGGGGGAGCGGGTCGGATTTTAAAATCTTTTTTCTTTTTCCAGAAATTCAAATAAACTCCAAAAAATCTCTAGAAAATACAAATAAATCCTAAAAATTCACGAAAAATACCAGAAAAATTCCTTGAGGCCTGAAGAACTCAAATAAAATATTTTCAGCTTATGTTAAAGTATATTTTAATCATATTAAATCAAGTTAATTTCTAAAAATTCATTTGAAGCTTGAATTAATTTCAGAAAATTCCAAAAATTTATTTTTAAATTCAAAGTTTTAAAAAGCTCTAAAAATCAGGATGTTACATTTGTCTACATGCACATTGATAGGAATCATCTGCGAGTTATGAAAATTCACTCTAAGACCAGTAGAAGCAGAGAAGGTGTGTAGAAGTCCTTTTAAGCTGAAAAGTTATTTTCCACAAGACGGCATAATAATCAGTGTATCATCTGCATATTGAACCACTGGATAATTAAGGTTCGCCAAGTTTGGTATGGGATGAGTGAAAACCCCTCTATTTGCTGCTTCATTGATCAGAGATTGCAAGAGATTTGCTCCAAGCACAAACAACAGTGGAGACAAGGGGTCCACTTGTCTAACCCCTCTCTTTCATTGAAATATATTCCCTGGCACTCCATTCAATAGAACAGAAGAGTATCCTATCTCCAAAATATGACCAATCCAGGAAATCCAATTATCTGGAAAGCCTTTGTTGCGCATGACTTCAATGATAGCAGAATGCTCTATTGTACCAAATGTTTTTTTTCAAAATATAGCTTAAGAACAATGATTTCTCTTTTGCTTTGTTGGCACTGATGAATGTATTCAAAAGCTCAAGTAAGACAATCTTGAATTGTCCTACTCTAAAGAAAACCATATTTGTTTTTGTGAACCAAAATGACCCTTTGAAGTCTGTTAGCTAAAAACTTTGTTAGCAACTACTGAATTTAGGAGTGAGATTGGTCTGAAATCATTGACAGTTTCTAGGATAGGCTTCTTTGGAACTAAATTGATGAATGATCCATTAATACTTCTAATATTAACTCTTCCATTAAAGAAGTCATCATATAGTGTACAAAAATTAGTCTTAATGATGTCCCAACATTTCTTGGTGAATCATCCATTGGAACCATCTGGCCCAGGGGCTTTATCAAAAGGAAGTAGTTTGACAGTGTCAACAATTTCCTTTCATGTCCGGGTTTCCCCTAAGCATGCTAAAGATGGCCCTAATGGCATAAGCAAGTTCAAATCGAAGTGCATATGAGGTGTAGAAGACACACCCATCCTTTCTTTCAATGCCGTCTATAACGCCGATGCTTTTGCTTCATACGAATGAATTAATTGTAATACCCTGAACGTCGTTTCGGCGTCGAATTTAAATTAATCGCGGAGTCACTGGTTATTCGGTAAATCGCGGGAAGGGGAAATTAAAATGTGAGTTAGCATTAAATTGGGGAAAAAGAAAGAAATTTAATTTATTCAAAAAAAGGCAGTCTAGGGAGGGCGGGCTTGCCACCTTGGGCCAAGGGGCACAAGGGGTGGCCGCACCCCCTCCCCCTTTGCCCTAGCCGCCCCCCCTTTTTAATTCCCCTTAGCCGCACCTCCCTCCCCTTCCCCCCTCCATGGCCGCCACTTTCCACCCCCTTCTTGCGCCCCCTCCTGTCCCCAAGTGCTGCCCCTTGTGCAAGAAGAAGAAGGAGAAGAGGAAGGAGAGGAAGAGAAGGAAGGAGAAGAAGGGAAGGAGAAGAAGAGGAAGAAGAGGGGTGATCCCAAGGGGCTCCCCTAGGTAACTCTCCCTCATCCCAAATCCCTCTTATGTTTGCTATATTAGGGTTCTTAGCCCAAGGATTGGTGAAAATTAGCAATTAGATTCTTCAAATAGAGAGTTCCTGCTGTCTGCCTGTAGATCAATTCGCGCAACGTGGATGTTTTTGCAGTTTAGACCCCCGAAATGATTTTTCTGTGGGTCTGTACAAAAGGAAAATTGTAGAGGACGACGAGACCTATCTTCTGTATTTTTTCAGAATTTGTGGCCATGGGGTTTGGGTGTAGCAGGGTCAGGAACCCCGCTGTCTGTCAGGGGTGCAGATTGGGGCAGATTGTTGTTCAGGTGTGATTTAGGGGTAGTAGATGATTTTTATATTTTTGGTCATAATTTAGAAAAGTGTAGGGAATTCAGTAATCTAACTAATTTAAAAGAATAAGAATTGTTAGAGCCTTGATCTGTTCTGGGGATGCGTTGGAAGCTGGCTGCCCAGAATATCAGAACAGAGAACGTCCTCTGTTTTGCGCATTAGGTAGCACCTTGCTAAGAATAAGATAAAAATATGCGATCTACATGAAAAGTGTAGGTATTTAAGTGAGAAATCCAGGAATATATCTTTTTCTGTGATTGGTTGTATATTTTTAAAGATATGAAAATGTTAAGCAGCGCCGCTGCAGTGGGAAGATTGTAGAACCGTTACACGGGGAAGGATGTTGTGGGATTTTTTAGGGCTTAACGATATCTTTTCTTCGAGAGTCATGTTTTAATTGTTGTAATGTGTGCTGAGAGGTACCTTTTTGGACATGTGGTTTTGCTTCTGAATGCGCGTGATTTCATCACTTCGCCGGTAAAGACAAGTAAACGTAACGGATGTGCTACCGTTTAACCCGTTATTCTTACTACATGCAATATGCATGATTTTCGTAATGTTAAATGATATGCCATGGTTACATATTTTCTAAGTAAGAATGTGGTAGCAAGATATTAATCAATTGTCATGTTTGAATGAGTTTTGGTAGAATTGTGGTAATTTGCTTAATGAGCCAATTGTGGTATATGAAAGTAAATGCATGGTGGATATGATGATATTTCCTTGTTGTTAAATTCATGAGGATCATATTGATGCCCTTAAAGTTGGTACTTGTGGTTGTGGTGGTAGCAATCTTAATGAATATATTGTGGTCTATGTGGTAGGATTCACTATAGATCGATTGATTATGATCTTGGTGAACCAAATGTGGGTTACGTGGTTGACCTTCGTGGTTAAATTCTTGTGGTTTATGATTATCATATCATTAATAAACATGTCATTACATTTGCATTGTTGATGTCACCGTTTATAGCCGCGACCGTACCGGTACAATATCGTGCATTGCCGTAGCACGATGCACACTTTTACCTTTTTGGGTAAAGGTGCAGTGGAGCATAGCATGCATATGCATTGCATTGTGGAAAGATCATTTTCATACTTATGCAATATGTTGTGGTGAAGTTATTTTACAAACAACTACAACTTCATAGTTGTAATATGGAATTGGCTCATGAGAGTCACTTGTGGTATGAGGAAAGCGGCTGTGGTCGTGGATTGGGGTTCATCCCTTGTGGTATGGTAGGGGTTGTGATTGTGATATGAGATTCTTTTCTCTTGTAGTAATTGTTGATAGAAGTTGTGGATGCGAGAAATAATAAAGTTAGTGAGGTAAAACATGTTAATACTTTATTGTCATTGGTAGTGGTAGTGATGGATGATATGAAGTAGTTAATCAAGATTCATTTGCTAATATTTTACTATTGTTGGTAGTAAAAATGGTTGAGGCTATAATTGTGGTCATTATGGGAAATGGATATTGATGCTTAATATCATTATAGTTTAATTAACTTGTTAATGAATGTGGATGCACATTATGGATGTGGACATGTGGATACTTTAATGATGTTGTATATTTGTTTGTATTCTGAATAGCCTGTTAAACAGTTTACTTGCTGATATTTTTATCTCACCCTTGTTTCCCCCTACAGGTGATTCTTGAGCATTCATGGGATGGGTAGAGCGACACCACAATAATGCACTTGGTTCATCAATTCAAGTTGTAATAAAGTCGATGGAATTCTAGCCAAATGTCTAGCTATCTGTGGATGATTATTTTAGTTAATAATAATGAACTTTTGATCTATTCTTTGATTAATCTGCTAGAGGTTGTTTCAATTATTAAATTTGTTATCGTTATCTTTATTCTCTTAGTTGATTATACTTCCGCTTAATGCTTCATGTCTAAAAATTGTTGTCGGCATAAATTATCTTGAAATTTTTGGGCCAGCTGTAGAGTGGTTTAGTGGCATTCCAGGGTAATGTGGGTCTAGGGTGTTACATTAATGTTCCATTTTCAAAGACCAAATTGGGAATTCTATTATGTCGATATCATTTCGTAGCCATAGCATGAAAGTATTTTGTATTTTCATCACCTAGCTTTGCCCAATGAATGGTACAACGCTTCTTCTAGTAAAATTGCTAATACCGTAACAACCTGAGCAGATGACACTTAATAATGGTCTGAAAATTGTACTCTTCATGAAAAAGGGTTCTTTGCTCTTCTAAAGTGTCCAAGAAAAGGATCACCATGTTACAACTGTGAACAAGTATGTTAAGCTGAGGGAAACTTTTACTCCAAATTTTAAGACCTCATCACAAATGCTTAAAGCAAGTAGAGACTTTGTTTGCGGTGTTACTAGCAAGATATGGTAAATACCAATAAAACTTAATGATGTCCAAAAACCCCGAGTGATCCACCCAAAAATTCTCAAATCAAAACACATGTGCTTTTGGAATCTCTGTATCTATTTGTACCATGCAAGGGGCATGATCAAAGATATTCTTAGACATCACTTTTACTATCGTATTAGGATAACCCACAGTCCATTCTGTTGTTGTAAAGAACCAATCTAATTGTTCAAGGAGAGTTGTTTCTTGCATATTGCTCCAAGTAAATGATCGACCTTTTAAAGGCAGCTCAATGAGTCCAAGCTAACTGATGATTGTATTAAAAATCATATTGTCATTAATACCAACTCTCGGCTTATTCCTATTTTGGAGCAAACGGATAAAGTTGAAGTCTCCTAAAACAAGCCATTTCTAATCATCAGGAATATGTAAATGAAACAAGAAGTCTACAAACTCATCCCTTAGCTCCCCAAAACACGGACCATAAACATTTATTAAGGTCCAAACATCAGAATTAGCTATAGATTGAAACTGGATGATCTGGGGAAAATAGGAGTTAAAAATGTTATGAACAGCACTTATATTCATCATGAGGCCAAAGGGCCAGTATATATATCAACGTACAGGTATGAGGAAACCTAATGCAACACGTACAGGGATGTCACATATGCAGGGAACCCCTTATACAACAAGGTAATTACATATATATGGAATATATTTCTAACACCTCCCCTCAAACTTATGGTGGAGTAACAACATTAAGTTTGGAGAGGTGAAAACTATGCTGAGCTCTGATCTGTGCCTTTGTGAAGAAGTCTGCCAACTGAATCTCGGAAGGCACATACTGAAGAGCAACAATCTGATCCTGCACCTATGTCTGCATGCATGAAGCATCAATACCAATATGATTTGTAAGCTCATGTTTCATTGGATCTTTAGCAATGCTAAGAGCACCTGTACTGTCTGACAAAAGAGGAGTTGGTGCAGTAACAAAAACACCAAAATCCTCAAGTAACCACCGTAGCCAAGTAACCTCCGTAGTCAACAACGCCATCGCTCGCAACTCAGCCTCAACACTCGAACAGAAACTGCTGTCTGCTTTTTAGTCTTCCAAGCAATGAGAGAACCACCAAGAAAAATACAGTAAGTAGAGAGAGACCGGCGATCAGAGGGATCACTAGCCCAAGTGGCATCAGAATATACCTGAAGCTGTAAAGAGCTGGAGCGAGGGAAAAAGAGACGACGAGAGATAGTGCCACGAAGATATCGTAGAACACGAAGGAGATAACTGTAGTGGACCTGTGTGGGAGCAGAAACAAACTGACTCAAGATATGCACAGGGTACGAAATGTCAGGGCGAGTAACACCAAGATAGACAAGGCTCCCAACAAGGTGACGATAGCGAGTAGGATCAGGAAGGGGCTCACCATCAGTAAGACAAAGATGAACATTAAGCTCCATAGGAGTCTCAGCTGTGCGGTGATCAGTAAGAGATGCACGCTCAAGAAGATCCTGAATATACTTTTCTTGGGATAAATAGAAACCCTCCGGGGTATAGATAACCTCAATCCCAAGAAAATAGCGAAGTGGACCTAGATCAGACATAAGAAACTGCTCATGAAGACGCTCCTTAATAAAAGTAATGTACTGAGAATCATCTCCAGTAATGATCATATCATCAACATATAAAAGGAGAAGCGTTCGGCCACAAGGCGAAGTGTGAATAAAAAGAGCAAGATCATAAGCACTGGCAGAGAAACCAGCTGCAGTAACAACAAAAGAGAAACGATCAAACCAAGCTCGAGGAGCTTGCTTGAGACCATAGAGAGAGCGGCGAAGACGACAAACCATACCCTTAGGAACAGAATACCCAGGGGGCGGCCGCATGTAGACCAGGGGGCGAAGGCATTCTTGACATCCAACTAAGAGATAGACCACTATCGAACAGATGCGACAGCAAGAAGAGTGCGAACAGTGGTCATATGAGCAACAGGAGCAAAAGTCTCATCATAGTCACGACCATACTCCTGCTGAAAAACCACGCGCCACAAGACGAGCCTTGTAGTGCTCAAGAGAACCATTCGAGCGGGTTTTAACCTTATAGACCCACATGCATGTGATAGGAGTAACACGTGCAGAAAGAGGAACTAGATCCCACGTGCTAGTACGCTCAAGGGCAGCAATCTCCTCTACCATCGCATACTGCCACTCTTGTTGAATAATAGCATCACGATAAGAAGTCAGTTCGGCAAGAGCAGTGACAGCAACACCAAAACGCGCAGGAGGCTGAATAGATTGGCGATCTCGAAGAGCATAGCGAGGAGAGGCCGAAGAGGATAGCCCATCAAAAGAAGAGAGCACATCAGAAGAGTCCTGAACCCGCGGACGACGGGTATAGCAGGAGGATAAGAAGGAACAAGATCAGGACTAACCTCAGGAGAAGATGCTGGTGGGGAAGAGTGTGTCGACTGGGAAGGAGGTACCGGAGAGACTAAAAATTGTGGTGATGGAGTGGCAACTATGGGATTAGAAGGAAAAGTCAGAAAAGAGAGTGGCTCGACAATTGACGCCGAGGTGGAGGAAGAAGGGTATGAATAGAAAGGACGAAACTCATCAAAAGTAACGTCCTGAGAAATCCGCATCCGTCTGCCAACAGGGTCCCAACAGCGATATCCCTTATGCTCAGCACTGTAACTCAGAAAAACACACTCAACAGACTGAGCAGTCAGCTTGGTGCACTCATGAGGTGCAAGAAGAACATAGCACACACATCCAAAAAGGCGAAGACTACAATAATCAGGAGTCTTGCCACACAGGCACTCGACTGGAATCCCACCTTGAAGAGCAGAGGAGGGCTGAATGTTGATAAAAAAAGTGGTAGTAGAAACAGCCTCAGCCCAGAAGTGTGGTGGAATATTAGAAACAAGTATAAGAGCACGAGCTGTCTCAAGAAGAATGGCGATGCTAGCGTTCGGCCACACCATTCTGAGCATGAGCACCAGGACAGGAAAATTGAGGGAGAGTGCCCTGCTCAGCAAGAAAAGCATGAAGAGCTCACGATAAATACTCCCCAGCAGAGTCAGCATGAAAAACGCGAATAGAAGAGTCAAATTGAGTACGGACCATGGTAGCAAAAGTCTTATAGATGGATAAAACATCACTACGAGATGACATAAAATATATCCACGTATACCGAGAAAAATCATCAATAAATATGATATAATATCGATGACCTCCTTTTGAAACAAAAAGAGCTGGTCCCCATACATCAGAATGAACAAGATCAAAAGGACGCTGAGATACTGACTCGCTAGAAGGATATGGGAGTTGAAGCTGTTTAACAAGCTTACAACCCTGAAAATTGAGAGAGGCATCACCAGACACAGACCCTAAAAGACCACGACGAAGTAATGAAGACATATGTGACCCACAAAGGTGTCCCAAACGATGATGCCACTGAGCAAAAGAGGTGGTGGAGGCTACAGCAGATGCAGAGGCAGTAGTGGAGGCGACCAGACTGGCAGGGGCAGCGGAAAGAAGTCGAAGCCAGTCAAGCTCCCAGAGCCGTTGGGAATCACAGTGGCGAGGGCCAGGGCCAGTACCAACCAGAGTCCCCGTGCGGCGATCCTGAACACAACAAGAATTAGAATCGAGAATAACACGACAACCATGATCAGTGAGTTGGCCGGCAGATGTGAGCTGCATGGTTAGTTTTGGGACATGCGAAACATTAGGAACAAGAAAAGATGAATTGGAAAGAGTGCCTCGTCCTGTGATAGAAAGAGAGGAACCATCTGTTGTCTGAACAGAGATGGGAGCAACTAGAGAGCTAACAGAAGTAAGAGTGGTGGAATCAGATGTCATATGAAAAGAAGCTCCAGAATCAAAAATCCAAGGTGATGTACTAGAGAAAGGAGTAGAAGATGGTCTCTCAACCGAAGACTGAGTAGCAGAACCAGCAGTACCAGACTATGCAGAAGCAACCATGCGACCTAGTAATTGTAGAAACTGCTGAGTGTAAGAGGTACCAGGACTTCGCTGAGAAGGGGAGCCTCCAGTGCCTCTCGGGGGACGAGTATCACGATGAAAATCCTTCTTCTTCTTGTAGCAAGACTGCTCCACATGTTCATCCTTGTTGCAATAAGTGCAATGGGGTCTCCTACCAACAACAGCTGTCACCGGTGAAGATATAGCCGGTGAAGAAGTAACAGGTGACGCAGCAGGAGTAGAAGCAGAAGAAGCCGCCAAAACCGAAGGAAACGACGATAATGACAGGAGACCCGCACCACGAAGGCGAATGTCCTCAATACGAACAGCTGTAAGGGCCTCCAACAGAGTCACTCGTGGGTGACAAGCCAGCAACTGAGCACGAGTCTGCTCAAACTCAGACCAAAGGCGTGTCAAGAAGTCGTAGATGTGACAAAGCTCAAGGTGAGATTGCTGACGCTGATAGCACTGACAGGTGCGATAAACATCTGGCCCCAAAGAGTCAATCTGACGCCATATCGCAGACAGCTGAGCGTAGAACTCATCCATAGTAGCATCTCACTGCTGCAGCGACTGCTCCTGATGCACAACAGCAAGGTACAGAGAATCGCCAGATGGCTCGTAGCGGGTGCGCAGATGTGCCCACATCGTCTGAGCGGAAGCCAGATCAACAATATCACTGGTGAGATGCACTTCCATACTGTTAACCAGAATAGCAGAAGCACGAGCATCTTCATCAATCCATGTCTTATGAGCAGCAGACTGAGACTGGAAAGTCTTCATGGCAGCCTCAAAGACCTCAGTTGCCTTTGTACAAGTGTCTTCAGAAGCATCCTTCGGGAGGGCAGGTGCAGCACGTGGAGTAGGGCAAGGCGGACAGGGCAAGTCGCCGGTAAGATACTCTCAAAGACGCTGACCACGAATGTGAAGACGCATATGCTGAAACCAATCCCGATAGTTGAGACCATCGAAGATCACCAGGCAACGAGGAACAGAAACTGAGCCTGCAAGAAAAGACATTTTTTCTTTTTTTTCTTTTTTTTTGTGTACCAAAAGAGAACCGGTCAAAAGATCAGCGGCTTGGTCAAACAAGCAAAAGAACTCACGGGCTAAACACAAGAGGAGAGCCAGTCAAAGAAGAGCTCATGGGCTAGCTCTCCCCAAGCTCGGTTCAGAGGAGGCCAAAAGAACTCACTGGCGAGAAGATCAACGGGCGAAGGTGGCGACCGATCTCCACCGGCGGCGGCCTCTGCCCGGGTTCTGCGCGGGTTCCGGGCGAAGGCGGCGACCGATCTCCACCGGCAGCGGCCTCTGCATGGGTTCTGCGCATGTTCCGACATCCTTTGTGCCCGCGCGACGACGCGCCTTGGTGCGCGTGCGAGCGGGAGATCCGGCGTCCTTCGCGCCCGCGCGGCGGTGCGCCTCGGTGCGCGTGCGTCCGACGGGTCAGGCGGCGACGGTAGCCCCGATCCGGTTCGTTTCCGGCGTCCTTCGCACCTGCGAGAGATCCGATGGGTTCCGGTGTCAGGCGGCGGTGGCAGCCCAGATCTGGGAAACGGCGGCAGATCCAAGCAGAGAGGCCGCGACGCCGAGGTGAAGAGGATCCGGCGGTAGAGAGGCCGATGTGCCACCAAGGTGAAGAGGATCCTGTGGCGGAGACAAGCACGAGCCAGCGGCGGCGACGAGACAAGTGCAGATCGGAACCCTAGGTATAACGAAAACCTAGTTTGGCTTTGATACCATGTTATGAATAGCACTTGTATTCATCATGAGGCCAAAGGACCAGTATATATATCAACGTACTGGTATGAGGAAACCTAATACAACACGTACAGGGATGTCACATATGCAAGGAACTCCTTATACAATAAGGTAATTACATATATATGGAATATATCTCTAACAAAAAACAACATTGCCAACAAAAACTGAGCTATTCCAAAGTACCATGATGCCACCGGACGTACCCACCGAGGGGTAAAATCAAAATTTATCGAAGATTTTGGGGGCAAATTGTCTTATATAAGAATGATCAAAGTTATCCCATTTGGTTTCCTGAAGACAGAGAATGGAACAACCACTTTCAGTGATTTTATTCCTAAGTGATCTCCATTTGTCCCGCGAATTAATGCCCCGAACATTCCAACACAAAATGTTCCATCTTCTAAATTGATTACCCAAATCCATATATGCTAACAGAGAGAAATAAAAAAGGACAGTTATGCAAAGCATAATGACATCCAGGCCAGTCAGAAGATAGCAGGCAACAAGCATTGTAGCAATTATGACAAAGACCACCACTACAGAGCAAACAAGCATAACGTCCCAACCCAGAATACAAAAAATAATTTGGTGAAGAACCCGATCAGTAAAAAGTAAAACCCATCGCCAATCAGCGAAGTTCTTCTGTAGCATATCATCATTCGTTGGTTGGGAAGCTTGGAAACATTCTGCAGTCAACTCCACAGGAGGGACTTGACAAAGTTTATCACCCCACGACTGCATCAAGCTAAGTGGCAGCTTATTCGAAATAGCAGATGAGGAGGAGGAAGTTGGAGCTTCAGCTCAAGCCTAATCCTGCAGCTAGGAAATAGTGACTGCCTTTAATCCAGTGCTCCTATCAGAAGTAGACCTGGCAATAGTAGTGATTTGCAGTGAACTGGGTACAACTTTAGAAGTAACCCTCCTTTTGTCTGAAAGTTGCACATGCTGAAACCCGTCTGAAGGTCCATTAAGCCTAGGGCTCCGATGCAGTTCCTTGATCGAGAGGGGTGAACGAACTTTACGACTCCACGTAGGCTTAGGGGGCAGTGATGGCGGTTGGACTATACACAAAGGCGTCTTGTTCCCCGTACTGTAATTCTTCAATGTGGGCTGTTGAGGAAGACTGTCCCACAAATGAGGTGACGGAAAATTTCTCCAATGCTGAGAAAATAGATTCCCCAAACTGTAGCCTTCTAGCTGTCTTCTTACTAGGATCACATCAAAAGGATCACTCCTCCCTGTAGGCTCAAACAACGGAAAACTAGAGAGAGTAATCCACACCTCTAAATCAAAAGCAATGTGCCATGTTCTCTTAGGTCTGAACCCAATGAAATCAGTGACAACTTGGAGAGGTGCTATCGGCCAGGTTTGCAAAGGAACAGGCAATCGTGCTACTCTTGGCCTCAAAAGTGCAAACAAAGATAAAAGTACATGCTAAACTTGTTCTTGATCAAAAAGAGCCAGGCCATTCTGGTTGACATCCACCATAATTGATGAAACCCCTAGGCCAGCCTGAAAACTTTTTCAGGTAGGGAGGATTGGCAAAAATTGATCAAAAACTGAGTCCTGAACCCCCTGAGGTGGCTAGACCATCTCCACTATTGAACTCTATGAGGAATCCTCTGGATTGAGGACCGAGGAAATGGACATCAAGTCTTGCTGCTCCACCTACACATCTGCCAGAAAATGGTCCCATCCCCCCTGATTTTGTTGCTGAGGTGCCCAATCTTCCCACTGATCAGGGAGAGGGACCTCACCCACAGCCTCATTATTCTCTTGTACTGCATCTTGATTGCCAACTACATTGTTTTGAGGCAGGTCCTCATCACCTGGTCCAACATCAGGAAAATTTGAGTTCAAGATAAACACAGATACCGTCCAGGACTCTCCAACGACACCAAGAGCTGCACTTTTCTTTAGAACCAATTTGTGAGGCACAGACACAGAAGCAAGGTAAAGGACCTTAACAAGCACATGGCCCAGAAGTGATTAGTTGGTTTGGTTGGGTAATTGGACGCCAAATCTGTTTGCTGGATTTCAGCGAGAAAAGCAACTAGAAACTCTGTGACCACAATTGAAACAAAAATGGCAACGTACTAGATTCCTGCACATTGATGATTCGTGCCCAACCCGCAAACAACGCCCACATTGAAGGAAAGATACTTCCAAATCAGAATAAGATTTGAAATTCAAAATATCACAATTCTGCCCAGAAGAACTTCCATTGGTGACCAGAGAAACATGCTTTGCAAGAGATAATGTGAATGGCTTTATTGCAGAAGAAGAACTCTAAATATGAGGGTCATGATTGATTCTCAAGAACATTGAACCCATTTTGATTGCAGCAGAATTGTCAATAATCCTGATAGAAGGTCTATCAGAGAAAGAAACATTCTTTTGAACTCAACAAGAATCCAAAAGACGATATTTCTTTTTGGAAGACACTAGAGTCCACTCATTAGCATGTTCACACAACCACAATTGATATTATTTACAAAAATTTGCACCACCATCTCACCAGAGATAAAATAAATAGAAAAATGTTTGGTGATGCTATGCCAAAGGGTATAAACCATCAAACCCATAGCTTTAGAAACCACTGAGAAACAAAAACCATAATCATAAGCTTTCTTGACTCAAAAACCCAAGACATGACGCCCAAGACAACAATGCAGAACCTCTCCAATAGATTCTTCTGTCAAACAGAAGGTGAAACGAGAGAAAGTTGTAAGTGGTGTGACTTACAATGGGATTTGAGAAGTCCAACAACTCCAATAGTAGAGATGCCAATATATAGATAACCACATGGGCTATATGGGCCTATAGAATATGAGCCTTGATATACTTAACACCCCCCTTCAAACTCAAGGTGGAAGTGGATGTTCTGCAGCATTGAGTTTGAGCAAGTGAAGCCGATGTTGCTCTCGAGTTTGTGCTTTAGTGAAAAAATCTGCCACTTGCAGTTCTGAGGGCACATACTGAAGAGCAATTGTTTTCTGCTGACAATGAGACTGAGTAAAGAAGGCATCAACGCCAATATGCTTTGTAAGTTCATATTTCACAGGATCATTGGCAATCTGTATAGCTCCAGTATTGTCACATAGAAGAGGTGTAGGGGCATCACAATAAATACCAAAATCTGCTAACAACCATCGAAGCCATACAATCTCTGAAGTGGTAGTGGCAAGTGCTCGAAGTTCTGCCTCTGTACTAGAACGAGATACAACCGCCTTCTTCTTAAACTTCCATGCAAGAGGAGAAGAACCAAGAAGAATGCAATAACCTGTGATAGAACGACGATATGTTGGATCACTCGCCCGAGTTGAGTCCGAGTAAACATGAAGCTGAAGTGGATTTTTACGAGCATAGAATAAACACTGAGAAGATGTCCCCTTTAAGTACCGTAGTACACGAAGCAAATGTCCAAAATGAATGGAAGTAGGAGCACTCACAAACTGACTCAGAATATGAACCGCATGAGCAATATCAGGTCTAGTAATAGTGAGATAAACAAGACTACCTACAATATGCCGATATCAAGAAGGATCCTCAAGAGGTGTACCATCAGTAGGACGAAGTTGTAAATGAAGATCCATAGGTGTCGCAGCCGTACGACTATCTGTAATGCCAGAACGAGCAATAAGGTCTTGTATGTATTTGGACTGAGAGAGATAGTAGCCCTTTGCAGAATGCAACACCTTAATTCCTAAGAAATAACTGAGAGGACCCAAATCAGACATCTGAAATTGCTCATCAAGTTGCTTCACATGAGAAATGTGTTCCACATCATCTCCCGTAATCAACATATCATCAACATATAGAAGAAGCAAAGTACGCCCACGTGAGAGAGATGAATAAATAGAGCAGGTCATGATCACTAGGTGAAAACCCGAACTCGTATCACGAGATACGTAAACGCTCAAACCAAGCACGAGGAGCCTGCTTAAGACCATACAGAGCCGCGGCGAAGGCGACAAACATGACCAGAGGAGCATCAACACCGGGGTGGTTGCATATAAACTTCTTCATGCAAATCACCATGAAGAAAAGCATTCTTAACATCCATTTGAGAGATGGTCCAAGAAGAAGTAGCGACCATCGCAATGAGAGTACGAATGTAGTCATATGAGCAACTGGTGCAAAAGTCTCATCATAATCTCGACCTTGAGTTTGCTGAAAGCCTCTAGCAACAAGACGAGCTTTATATCTCTCGATAGAACCATCAGACTTGGTCTTAATTTTGAATACCCATTTAGATGTAATAGGCACTGCATGTAACGGTAATGGAACAAGATCCCAAGTGCCTGTACGATCAAGGGCAGCAAGCTCCTCAGACATAGCAAGCTGCCATTCCGGAATATTGGAAGCTTCCTGGTAAGTGGATGGCTCATCAACAACGGCATTCACACATGGAAAACCATACTTGTCAGCCGGATCAATAGCAGTACGATCTCGTAGATTATATCTTGGTCCAACCTGTAACTCATCAAGAACAGTATGAGACTCATTAATATTATTAGAAGCATCAACAGCGGTCGTATGAGGACTGGCCGTGGTGGTAGAACTGGATGGAGGCACTGTGGGGTTTGTGGGACGACGATGGAAAACACGTGTGATAGGTGGTTTAGAATGAAATGGAGGTGGTGCAGGAGGAGGTGTAGTCTCCTGTGAAGGTAGCGTGATGGAAATAGAAGGAGCAGGAATGGGCGTAATATATGGAGGTGTAGTGACATCAGTATTGGGTGAAATAGGAGGAAGACACAGGAACGATGTGGGTTCTGTGGAAGAATATGAGGGCTGAGTAGAGGGGTTATAAAAGAAAGGACGGTCCTCAACAAATGTTACATCACGAGAGATATGTATGCGACGAGAAGAAGGGTCATAACACCGATAACCTTTATGCTCAGAACTATACCCTAGAAAAACACACTCAACAGATTGAGCAGTCAACTTAGTTCGCTCACGAGGTGCAAGCAAAACATAGCAAGTATATCCAAAGACTCAGAGATGAGCATAGCTAGGAGAAGTACCAAAAAGAACTTCACCAGGACATTTTCCAGACAGTTTGGAAGAGGGCTGTCTATTGATGAGATAGACAGCAGTAGAAACAGCTTCACCCCAAAAATGAGAAGGAACAAAAAATGAAATCAAAAGTGTGCGAGCAGTCTCTATAAGGTGGCGATGTTTGCGTTCAGTAACACCATTCTGAGCATGAGCGTCAGGACAAGAGAGCTGAGCAAGAGTGCCCTCAGATGACAAAAACTGGCGAAAAGCATCAGACAAATACTCACCACCAGAGTCAGAGCGAAAAACTCTAATAGGAGTAGAAAACTGTGTGTGAACCATGCGAACAAAATACCGGTAAATGGAACACAACTGAGAGCGATGTTTCATGAAATAAATCTATGTATATCGAGAATGATCATCAATAAAAATGACATAATACTTATGACCACCCTTTGTAGCAAAAGATGCAGGACCCCATACATCTGAATGAATAAGATCAAAAGGTCTAGCGGAATGAGAAACACTAGATGAATATGGTAGTTGTATTTGTTTTCCAAACTTGCAACCCTTACAATAAAAACTAGACTCAATAGGTATATGATCTAAACAACCTTTATTTATTAATGTGGACAACCGGGACCCACAAAGATGACCAAGACGATGATGCCACTGGGCGAAGGAAGAGACAGAAGACGAAGCAGCGGATGACACACGAGCTGGAGGCTCAATGGAAGAAGGAAGATGCAAGGTGTCTAGGATGTAGAGGCTAGAAGCACCTTTACGTCGATGGCTAGTCCCAATCACTTTCCCGCTTTGACGGTCCTGAATAAAACAAGATGAGTCATCAAATCCAACAAAGCAATTTTGGTCGGTAACTTGACCAACCGAAATAAGATTCATGTACAATTGAGGTACAAAAGAAACATCGGGTACAAAAAAATGAGGATTGCAAAGTGAACCCTGGTGAGTGATATGACAAGATGTACCATCAGCTGTCTGAACGGAAGCTCCATCAGTGACCGGCTTGCAAGCAATTAACTGGGACTGATCAGATGTCAATGAAAAGAAGCCCTTGAATTAAGCACCCAAGACGACAAAGGAGCATTAACAGGCGACGCAGCAGCAATAGACACTGAACCTCTAGGAGTGGAACCAGTACCACGACCACGAGCAGCACGACGTGCACGATAGGCAGCCAACTTCTCTGGATGATGAGAAAAACAATTCTCTGGAAGATGGCCAGTCTTGCCACAATGCTTACAGTGCTCTGAAGAGAAACTTTTTGGTGCACTAGTCCTCTGAGAAGCTGCTAATACACTATGAGATACAAATGCAGAAGAAGACATAGACTTGAGACGTGTTTCTTCTGCAAGTAAATTAGATAATGCCTGGGCCATGGTGAGAGCAGAAGAATTGTGAAGCAATCGTGTACGAATGGAATCATACTCAGCCCAGACTCCCATGACAAATTTGTAAGTGAAAAACTTTTCAATAAACTTATCTGCTGGACAGGAGACAGCTGTACACTCAGGTATCATGGAAGTCAATGATCCCATCAAACGATTAAAAACAGAGTAGTACTCATCAATGGACATATCATTATGCTCAATCACATGAGTTTGCTGCATGAGATTGTGCAAAAGAGCACCACTATCCTGAACATAGCGCTCCTTCAAGTTGCTCCATATGCCCTTGGCTGTTTTGAACTTAGAAAGACTCATAATCATGGATTGCTTAGTACTATTGACCATGGCGGCCATCACTTTCCCATCATTAATATGCCATTCTTTTACTGCAGCAGCATTACTACCATCATCCTTAAGCACAGGTGGAGTTTCAGTTAAGTGAAAGAGTAAACCATAGCCCTTCAATGTAGTCTCTACACAGAAAGCCCACTCTGGATAATTGTGACCATCTAAGGTGAGATTGATAACTATTGCATTTATCTGAGACATATTGAGAAGTGCAAGAACTTGACCAACAGTAGTAGTAGAACAGAGACCAGAGAGCGGTTACCACAGTACGTCAAATGGGTTTGCCAATAGTGTGCAGAAGCTTAACTGTGCTGGACTGTGATGGTTCCTTGAGACTAAATGCTCCACCAACTCCCTTGCCTCCTTAAATGCTCCACCAACTCCCTTGGACAACCTGGCTAGCAAAAACACGAGTGATGAGGAGTCACTCGACTCCCCAAGAAGCAGGCCTCCAGCCGGCGGTGGGCCGGCGACACGGCCTCCAGGCGGCGGTGGCGACCGGAACGGGCAGTGGGCCGGTGACACAGGCGGCAGCAGCGACCGGAACGGCTCCCCAAGCGCCCAGTGCCGGCAACCGATCCACCGTGCGGCGGCACCCCAGGCGCCCAACAGAGGCGGTCGGCTTCGGGGGACCGGTGGAACGGTGCCTCGAGCACCTCCCCTCTAGATCCGGACTGGACGGGCGGCAGACAGCCGGAGGAAGGCGGAGCGGACGGCGCGGCGCCTCTTCTCCCTGTGGTGGCCCCGAGGCGAGGCGACAGGCCCCGAGCGGAACGGCGCGGCGCCTCTGCTCCCTGCGGCGGCCCCGAGGCGAGGCGACGGGCACCGAGCGGATGACGCGCTGGCCGCCGGCGTCAGGAGACGAGCGGCAATGGGCGTCTCACTTGGTGGAATCTCCGAGGCTGGCGGCAGATCTGAGGCAACAGGCCCCGAGCGGACGCCGGTGGCTCCCCGGATCCGCGACGGACGGATGGCGACGACGGGATCCGCGACGCTGCGACGGGCAACGGCGGATCAGACGAGGAAGACGGCCGACTGGCCGCAACCCAAGAAAACGCGCGATGCGCATGACGGTTTGGATCGTGGGTGGAGGACTATAATCCTGACATAACCCTAATCCTTTAGCTCTAATACCATGTGACTTACAATGGGATTTGAGAAGTCCGACAACTCCAATAGTGGAGATGCCAATATATAGATAACCACATGGGCTACATGGGCCTATAGAATATAGGCCTTGATATACTTAACAAGTGGAAGAAAACCATTGGCCGAAGGAGTGGCAGGATGAACGACAGATCCATACCTCCGAAGAACATTCGCCCAAAAGATCCTCCCCAGAGTGAAGCCCCAATCCCAAGAAAGATCCATAGGAGCCATCCAAGAAGATCATAGGGATCCATGGAAGAAGGAATCAGGCCAAATTGGCTTCGGTGCTATCGCCGGAATTGCCATTTCTCACACTTCACCAATACAGTAATATCCATTCAAGACCTTGGACGAGGGTAGCATCGTGTGGATGATGTGTACCTCAAAGTTCATCTCTGAGATAGCTCCTTTCGGACTATCAGAGTAGTGTGAGAAGGATAAGAACTGCTGTCTCACGACCTGTCACCTCATCTTCTTCCATATGGTGGAGTCATACGCCCCCAACGAGTCATGAGACAGTTCAGCCTTCACTAGCAAGTGCCATCAGCACTATGTCAACCACTACCCAACCACGTTCACCTGTAAGTAAATGTATTTGTTATCTCATTACATATGGTTCATTGCTTGGAAGCCTTACCCTGAAGCTTGCTCTTGGTGACCATGAGGCCTAGTGGATTGCTTGGAAGCCTAATGGATGATCACTTCGATAGACTATCTATTCTTTACCAAATTTATGCTCGAACTACTGTGTGATTGCAGCAATGAACATGGTTTACAAATATTTACTTCCACATACATTCATATTTACTACCAATAGAGAAGACGTTTACCATAAAAACCTTTTTTTGTGAGGAAACCATGTTTCTAACTAGATAGCACGATCACATTGTTGCAGAAGACAACGGTAGCATGATTAGGAGGGTGATGCGGTTTGCGGAGTAGATGACGTAGCCAGCATGATTCAGCAACAGTGTTCACAACACCGTGATACTCAACATCCATGCTGGATCGAGAGACCATAGCTTGCCATTTGGAGGGCCAGGTGAACAAGTTGGAGCCATAGAAGAAACAATAGTTTGATGTGGATCGTCGTGTGTTAGGACAGCCAACCTAGTCGGTGTCAGAGTAGGCAACTAGATCGGATGACGAGGAACAAAAGAGTTGAAGCCCAAAGTCGAGAGTGCCACACACGTATCAAAGGATGCGTTTCACCAGGTGGAGATGTGGTTCACGTGGATCATGCATGAATAGTTAGGCTTACTGGACTGCGTAAGCCATGTCTGGGCATGTTAGAGTTAAGTATTGGAGGCCGCCGACAAGACAACGGTAGAAGGTGGTGTCGGAAACTGGAGCGCCACTAGAAGCGGACAGTTTGGAATGCGAGTCAGTGGGCATTGTGCAAGGGTTGCGATTGACCATATGAGCATGATCCAGTAGTTCTAATGCATATTGTTTCTGGCTTAGGAAGAGATTGGAGTCATTGTTGTGCACAAAATGCCAAGAAAATGATGAAGTAGACCAAGATCCATCATGGAAAATTCACGGTGCAGCGAGTCAATAACATGGCCAAGGAGAGAAGTGTTGTTGGTAGTAAGGATAATGTCATCTACATAGAGGAGAAGGTAGGTGATGGTAGAACCTGTATGATAAATGAAAAGGGATGTGTCTGACTTGGAAGCAACAAAACCAAGAGTGGCTAGGAAGCGAGAAAAGCACATAAACCATGTGCATGGACCTTGCTTAAGACCATATAGGGACTTATTGAGGCAGCATACATGCAAGGAACAACTAGCATCGACAAATCTAGAAGGTTGGTGAGCATAAACTATTTCAGAAAGATTTCTATGAAGGAGAGCATTTTTTACATCATGTTTGTGTATAGGCCATGAATTGGAGGTGGTGATGCTCAAGACAACACAAATAGTAGCGAGCTAAATGACGAGGCAAAAAGTTTCATCATAATCCACACTGGCCTGTTGGGTGAATCCGTGAACCACCCATCGAGCTTTGTAGTGAGAGAGAGAGAGAGAGAGACATCCTCATTCAACTTATGATGAAAAATTCACTTATCAGTCACCACGTTAACACATGTAGGACAAGGCACAAGACTCCAAGTATTGTTAGTCATCAAAGCCCTACACTCATCTAGCATGGCATTGTACCAGTTTAGATCTTTGAGAGCTTGTTTGTATGATGTGGGAGTGGGGGAGAGATATGTGGATTATTGGAAGTGGCAAAAAGATTAAGATATTGTTTGGGAACAGTGATGCCTGATTTGGAGCGTATTTGCATGGGATGTGAGTTGGATGGTGTGGGTATATGGTGCAGAGGGTCTAGAGGCACAGATGATGCGAGCGATGGTAGCAAGTGGCTAGATAGCTAGCTAGGAGGGGCTGCAACGGTTGTGAGCGGTGTGGCCGAGGACTGACGTGGGTGGAGCGAGCCACACAGCAATGGGGTGGAGTTCATCGAGGGTAACACCTCACATACCGATGTGAGATATTACTATGGAACGTCATCGCCAAATAGAAAATCAATCATAAGGCAACAATAAAATTTATAGGAAATTAAAACCTTTAAAGTGTACTTTATTAGAAAATCAACGAAAGCTGAAGCAAGAGTTTAAAACATGGGACCGGTCCACTCTAATAAAATTTGAACAAATGAAACAATTAAATAATAGCAAGCCACGGTGCTGAAAACTCGAATGCTTCCACCCATGCATGATGCTATTCCTCCACTGGCCTTTTTCCTGAGAATGAAAGAGCAAGCGTGAGATTGAAAATCTCAGCAAATACTCAACAACGGTCGCAACACGGTAAACAAAAGGTAAGCGATGCAACCAAGTAAGAAAACAATCAACACAAATTAGGGCAACGGTACTGGATTATCAACAACGCTGATATAGAGAGTGACATTGGAGATAATGGTTAATATGACATATGTGACAATTGCATTTGAATATGAGTTAATTGTTATTTAGTAAGTTATGGTAATGAAACTGGTGGTTACTCCCTACATACCTAGTATACGAGAATAGCCAGGCACACCATCGTCCTCGACTGTATACTGTGACGGGGTGTAATATCCTGTGTAATGAAAGCGTACGGCCCACTGTGAGTTACCAGGTGGGTAGCAATCTCCCCTATGTGTGGATAACCCCAGGCCAGACAATCAAGTAGTATTAACAATTCATGTGTTTAAGATATTACGGTAGCGATAGGGGAAGCTGATAGAAAGTATGATCAATGAGGATGCTGTTAGATAATCATTAAGGCGATTCACGATATGAGGCGAGGGATATGTGATATAAAGACATGACCAAGTGATTTATTTGATAAGAGACCCCTAATAAAGCCCAAGCACGCAAGGTTGTCATTCGATCAAGTTTTATTTAATGTTGAGTGGTCATTAGTCAAATTTACAAGCAATTGTATATAATTCCAATTTGGCTCACTAATAACAAGATACAAGTGACCAATAATAATATATAATTAAACGAGGAGCATGAATCAAATGATAAGCATAAAATAATAAGCATGAATAAAATGATAGATGACAGTCCTAAGATAAACGATTTCTACCGACTAATCTAGATTACAGAATGTTCATAACTTATTCCCCCCTTTAAGATTAAAGCTTACACCTAGATCCTTAATCACGGCATAAATTTCATAATGTTAAGCAAGCATTTAATACAACTAAGCATAGCATGGTCTAACCTAAGTTATCATATAATATATACACAAGTACAAACTACATTAACATTATACAACATGGAAATAATAATTTGAAGCAAGCTATCGTTAACCATGTATAAATGATATGAGAACAAAAGGGTTACGGCCGCGAGGTACTTGTCTTAAGCACGCTCGGTGAGACCGTTGCATGAAGGGCCCGAAACGCGAAGCTGACCGGAAGCTCCTTTCGAGCTTGCGAGAGAACCTACAAGGTGGAACATAACAGAATCAGACAGGGAATATGCCAAAATTGTGAGAGGCTGGGAAAAGGACGCTCGGCTGGTCAAAACGTGTTTGCTGGAATTTCACTGTGCGAACCGTCGCTCAGCTGGCCAACAACCAGAACGGCCATGGCGACGTGAACACCATTCACGGTCAAAGAAAACCATGCGCGAATGGTCTTTCGGTCGGTTCTCCGATCGACCGAACTGTGCCGGCCTTCGCCGCCCCGGCCAACCGCGCCACCGGGCTTGCTGCCGCCCCACCAGCCACCACTGCCAAGCCGGCCGCCGCCACCCTTCCAGCCGTCGCCGCTTGCCGCGACTACCTACAGCGCCGCCACTGCTGCCGCATGCATTGTCATGCGCCTACAGCATCGCCACCATTGTTGCGCGTGCTGCCATAGCCGCCGCCTATCGTGCATGCTGCCGTGACCGCCTGTCGTGCGGCTACCGCTGTATTCTTGCGCTTGCCAACGTCGCCAAGCCACCACCGCTTCGCCGCTTGTCGTGCACGCCGCCACCGCCGCCGCCGCCGCCGCCGCGCCGCTCCTGCGCCGCTTCCCCATAGTACGTAGGGATAGAGGGAGAGGAGAGATAGAGATAGAGATAAGGAGAGGAAGAGGGACCTAGGTGGCGGCGCAAAGGGATGAGGGGGCGGGTCCCCCTGGCTTTTTAAAATGTAAGGATTAGGGTTTTTTTGGGGTGTTACAGCTCTCCCCCCTTAGAAGGAATTCGTCCTCGAATCGACTACACCAAAATATGGTAGACTTGAAATCAAATTTGGAGTAAAAAAATCGGGGTATTTCTCACGCATTTGGGACTCCAACTCCTACGTGGCTTCACGTTCAATCTAATGGGACCATAATACTTTGACATAAGGGATAGTCCGACGTTGTAACTGGCGCTCTGAATGCTCTAAAATACAAACCGGCTGTGCCACGATAGTCCGGTCCTCTAAAACCTCCAAGGTGGGTCGTTTAGAAATTTCCTCAACATCGAGACATGGAAGACATTATGAACACCAGCCAGGGAAGAATGTAACTCTAATCGATAAGCAAGCCTCCCGATCCGCTCAATGATGGGAAAAGGTTCAACATAATGAGGATTCAACTTTCCTTTAGCCCCAAACCAAACCACACCCTTGGTCGGAGAGACTCTCAAAAGAACCTGGTCTCCCACTTCAAACTCCAACGGTCGACGGTCATGATCTACATAGCTCTTTTGGCGGCTCTGGGCTGAAAGCATATTGTTCCTGATATGCTTGATCTGCTCCTTCCAATCACTGACTTGCTGTGGTCCAAGCAATGCCATCTCCCCAACCTCGTCCCAATGGGGAGGTGAACGACAAGGCCGACCATAGAGTACTGCAAAAGGAGCCATGCTGATACTAGAGTGAAAACTGTTATTATAAAAAAAATTCAGCAAGAGGTAAGTCATTTTCCCAACTGCCCTTCCAAGCGAGCAAGCAAGAATGCAACATGCCCTCCAACATGCAAATAGTCCTCTCCGACTGACCATCCATCTGAGGGTGGAAGGCTGTGCTGAAATTGAGTTTTGTGCCCAGATTATGATGCAGACTCTTCCAGAAGTGCGAGACAAACTTGGTATCACGATCTAAAATGATAGTTTTTGGAGTACCACGAAGATGGATAATTTCCTTGACATAAATATTGGCAAGATCATCGGCTGAGTATGTAGTCTTGACTGGAATGAAGTGAGCTGTCTTGGTGCGGCAGCTGTGGAAGGTGGCGATGGGGCATGGCAGGGTGGCGACGACAGGTTTGGCGGCGGCGGCCGGCTAGACGGCGGTGGCTAGCAAGGTGATAGCCAGCCTAGTGTAACATCCTGATTTTCAGATGTTTTTGAAACCCTATTTTCAAAAATAAATTTTTGGAATTTTTTTGAAAATTAAACAAGCTTAAAATGAATTTTCAAAATTTAAAAAGATTTAATATAATTAAAATAAATTTTAACATAAGTTCAAAATATCTTATTTGGGTTCCTTGTGTTACAAGGAATTTTCTGAAATTGTTGGTGAATTTTTGGAGTTTATTTGCTATTTTCTGGAGCTGTTTTGATTTTTCTCGGGTTTATTAAAAAGTAAAAGGGGAAAATCTTTAAAAACCCTTCGGGCCAAATTCACATCGGCCCAAACCCCAACCCATCTTCCCCACTCCCCCGCCTCCCCGGCCCAGCCCGCACCGGTCGAACCTCCCCCACCCGCTTTACCACGTGTCGTGATCCTCGCCCACCACTCACACTCCCTACTTCGATCCGAGCCGTTCGCCTCCTTCCCCTCTTACACCCGCTGCCGGTGGGCCCCCCCGAGCCGTCTTCAACCCGGCCACTCCCCCTTCCGTCTCCGATCGGGAGATCTCCCCGTCGCCATGAGTAGTCCGCCGCCCTCACGCCTCCCGAGGCTTTAAAAGCCGCCCCAACCCGCTGCATCTCCTCCACCTTCCAAGCCGCCGCCCTCTCTGCCCTTGCCAAGCGCCCCTAGCCGCCGCAAAGCCCCGGATTTGACCGCCGTCCACTCGAGCTCCGGCGAGCAATTGTGCACAATCCGGTGAGTCAGCTCTACCGCTGGTGCCTTCTATAGCTTCGCCTCACCGAGCACTCCCTCCGAGACCCTTTGCCGAGTTCTTTCCACCGCCGGATGACCAATCCCGCCGGACGCCCAATCTCACCACCGCCAAAAGCTCGCCGCCGGCCGTCCTAGTGAGCCCTCGTCTCCTGCACGCACGCCAATAGCTTCGCGTTCACCAGCCGCACCTTGCGCTACCCACGCCGGAGTGTAGCCCGCCGCCGTTGGCCTCGCCGACGACGACCCCTGTGTGGCGGCCACTGCAGCATGATTGCCCACGTGTGCGCCACGTAATCGCCAACTAAGCCCTAGGCTACCACCTCCCCACGCCACCTCGGTTCACCCTATCACCCAAGCCATCCCATGCCACGCGAGCACCACCTCATCGGTTATGCCACATGTCAGCCACACCCGCTTGCCACATCAGCCGAGCCAGCCACCAAAGCAACCCTTTACACTATTCCAAAGACCGAGTTCACCGTAGACCCTTCAATCCATGCACCGAGTCCACAAAACAGTACTCTCTCCGAATTTCAGCATTTTCCAATAGATCCGATTTTCCGAGAGCCCATTCTCCTCCGTCCTGACTCCGATTGACCCTGTTCTTTTTTCTAAATTCATCTAAAATCGAGATCTATCTTTTGGTTCTAGTTTTATGGTTTTTGGAGGTAGTTTGCTTGTTATTTTATGTGTTTTTCTTGTTTTGGTTGTTTTCTCTCTCGTTAGATTCCGATTCCAAAGGAGCAGGAGCAACACCAGAAGACCCCGAGTACCTCGCTGAGCATAACCATGGCAAGTCGTGTCCTTGATCATGTTGAACCCAGTTTGTAATCTATTATTTAATTAATTTATTTTACATTATCTTGCATCGCTACTTTTATACAAACCTTTGTACTGGTAGTTGTCTTCCCAATTGAATACTTCCTCCCTTGTCGCTTTGAACACCCTGATGCCATTGTCATCATAGGTTGGGTAATTTAATAGTGATGCTATGCTATTTGTCACATGGGTTGGTACGATTAGAATGCTTAGCCTTACTTATTTTGCTGAAGGGTTCATCATCACATGTGATTAATTAATTTGACTTAATAAAATATTGAATCATGGTTGGAGCCACAAAGGAACATGGTCGGTGCCACTGTTATAAAATTTGGGCCATGACGTTGGTACGTCATTGGCGGTGGTTATACAACTTGGTTTTCACTTGAGCGGGTGATCGTGCAGTAAAGGGGGAAGCGTGGATTCGCTTCGTGGTATGTGGTAGTCTCACCCAGGTACTCTTAAGGACTTAACTTTGTGCGCCATTGATCTGAGCTTTACCGTGCAAACCACATGTTTAGTATGGGATGGACCTGGCTGATTAATTTGGAATGTTTCAACTTTAATCTCGCAATTGTGATGAACATGGTTGTAGCCATGAGGCGCAAGGGGGGTGTGAGGCGAAACCCTAGCAGGCGGGATTGAGTTGGGACTAAACTTTGTAAAGGTCTTGTTGTGATTTTCTTTAACGTGGGGATTATCACATCGTGTGGGTATAGTTGTGCAACCTCTGCAGAGTGTAAAACTATTCGAATAGTCGCGTCCTCGGTCATAGACAATGCTCGGTAATATCACACGAGGTATAGTTATTTCTTGAAAGCTTGTGGTTTATAGTTGGAAGTGAATGGGTAGTTCACTGTTGGTTCACCTTATGGATGGGAGGTCCATAAGTGGTTGGTTTAGCTTATGGATGGGAAGTTCATAAGTGATTTATTTTAATTCCTTTAATTATTATTTATTATTGTTTTATTTAAAGTTTTCTTTCAATCTATTACTTGTATTTACTTTAAAATGTTATTTTATGCAAATTAACCTTTCAGCCTTCCATTTGTAAACCTTGCATACTATATTGCATTCATTTATTACAAACGACTTGCTGAGTACCAATGTACTCATGGCTTTATGTCAATGTTGCTCAGTTGAGGATGAAGAGCACCACCAGCAGGAGGTTCCAGAAGGAGAGTACTTCGACGATTTCGTGGATTAGGCTTCGTTCTCCACTCGATAGCCTGTGGGCTTGTCGATTGGCCGCTACGCTTTATTTTGGTTTACCGCTGCTATATTTCAAGCCCTTTGGGCTAGTATATTGTAAGCTTGACTTTAAGGTCGTACTTTTGGATATTTATCTTTATTTGAGTTTTTTTTTATTTTAGCGTGTATATGGTTGTGATTACATCTATGTTTGACTGTGTGTACTAGCGTGATCCTGGACTAGTGCAGTATACACAGAGAGTCCAGATTTGCATATTCGGGTCTCGACACCTGGTGGCGTGGTCGGCCGGGGGCGGCAAAGGCCGACACGGTTCGGCCGATTGGAGAACCAGCTGAAAGACCATTCGTGCATGGTTTTCTTTGACCGTGAACGGTGTTCACGTTACCATGGCCATTCTGGTTGTTGGCCAGCTGAGCGACGGTTCACACAATGAAATTCCAGCAAACACATTTTGACCAGCCGAGCGCCCTTTTCCCAGCCTCTCACAATTTTGGCATATTCCCTATCTGATTCCGTTATGTTCCACCTTGTAGGTTCTCCTGTAGCGCTCGAAGGAGCTTCTGGTCAGCTTCATGTTTTGGGCCCTTCGTGTAGTGGTCTCACCGAGCGTGCTCAAGGCAAGTACTTTGCGGCCGTAACCCTTTCATTCTCATATCATTTGTCCATGTTTAACGATTGCTTGCTTCAAATTATTATTGCCATATTGTGTAACGTTAATGTAGTTTGTACTTGTGTATATATTACATGATAACTTAGGTTAGACCATGCGATGCTTAGTTGTATTAAATGCTTGCTTAACATTATGAAATTCATGCCATGATTAAGGATCTAGGTATAAGCTTTAATCTTAAAGGGGGGAATAAGTTATGAACATTCTGTAATCTAGATTAGTCGGTAGAAATCATTTATCTTAGGACTATTGCGCTATCATTTTATTCATGCTTATCATTTTATGTTTATCATTTGATTCATGCTCCTCGTTTAATTATATATTATTATTGGTCATTTGTATCTTGTTGTTTGTGAGCCAAGTTGGAATTATATGTAATTGTCTGTTAATTTGACTAATGACCACTCAACATCAAATAAAACTTGACTAAATGACAACCTTGTGTGCTTGGGCTTTATTAGGGGTCTCTTATCAAATAAATCACTAGGTCATGTCTCTATATCACATGTCCCTCATCTCATATCGTGAATCGCCTTAATAATTATCTAACAGCATCCTCATTGATCATACTTTCTATCGGCTTCCCCTATCACTACTGTAATATCTTAAACACATGAATTGTTAATATTACTTGATTGTCTGGCCTGGGGTTATCCACATATAGGGGAGATTGCTACCCACCTGGTAACTCACAGGGGGCCGTACGCTTTCATTACACAGGATATTACACCCCGTCACGGTATACAGTCGAGGACGATGGTATGCTTGGCTATTCTCGTATACCGGGTATGTGGGGAGTAACCGCCAATGTCATTACCATAACTTACTAAATAACAATTATCTCATATTCAAATGCAATTATCACATATATCATGTTAACCATTATCTCCAATGTCACTCTGTATATCAGCGTTGTTGATAATCCAGTACCGTTGCCCTAATTTGTATCGATTGTTTTCTTACTTGGTTGCATCGCTTATCATTTGTTTACCGTGTTGTGACTGTTGTTGGTACTTACTGAGATTTCCAATCTCACGCTTGCTCTTTCAATCTCAGGAAAAAGGACAATAGAGTAATAGCATCATGCATGGGTGGGAGCACTCAAGTTTTCAGCACCGTAGCTTGCCATTATTTAATTATTTCATTTGTTCAACTTTTACTAGAGTGGACCAGTCCTATGTTTTAAACTCTTGTTTCTGCTTTCATTGCTTTCCTAATAAAGAACATTTTAAAGGTTTTATTTTTCTGTAAATTTTATTGCTGCCTTATGATTGATTTCCTATTTGACGATGACGTTCTATGATAATATCTCACATCGGTATGTGAGGTGTTACATCGAGGGAAGTGGATCACCGTGGGGAGGCGAACCTAAGGAGAATGTCACTTAGTGGAACGACACAATATCCAGGGAGGTGTTTGGTGGATTGTCGATGGCACGAGAATGTGCGGTACTAGATGAGTCCGATGAAGTGGCAAAAGGAAAAATGAACTCATGAAATATAACATGATGAGATATGATAATCTTACAATTCTAGAGGTTAAGGCAGCGATATTCTTTTTGCTTAGCGAGATAGCCAAGGGATACACAAGGTGTAGACCGAGGGGAGAGCTTGTGAGGTGAGGTAGTGGCGAGGTTGGGAAAACACAGGCACCCGAAGACTCATAGGTGATCATGTGATGGTGGTTGGTTGTAGAGGACTTGGTATAGGGTAAGAAGCTGCAGAGGTTGTATGGGACAATAATTTAGGAGATAGGTAGCAGTGTGGAGAGGCTCAACCCAATAGGTAGAGGGCATATGAGCTTGAAACAAGAGTGTACGTAGGATGTCATTGACAGACCAAATGCCACATTCGGACTTGCCATTTTGTGGAGATGTGTGAGGACAGGAGAGTCATATCGTAATGCCACAAGAGGAGAGAAAGGTGTGAAGAGGGGTGTTGTCAAACTCGTGGCCATTATCACATTGTATGCACTGAATGGAAAGATGCAATTAATTTAGAATAAGATGATAAAAAATTCTGAAGAACTAAGCAAGCATCAAACTTTTTGGCGTAAGGGAAAAGTCCATGTATAATGTGTGAAATCATCTAAGATCAGAAGATAGTATTTATAACCAGAAGGACTAACATTTGGAGATGTCCACAAGTAGCAATGTATTATTTGAAAGAAAAAATATGTGTATGACAGCGAGTGAGAGAAAGGTAATCGAGTATGATGACCAAGCAGGCAAGCCTCACAAATATGCGATGGTTGGTTCATATTATGACAATCAATGGAACTAGAAGAAGCCAAATGTGACATGGTGTGGCGTCCGGGATGCCCAAGTCGATGGTGCCACACATCAACCATGGATAGGAAGGTAGCGCCACCTTCTGAACTTGTGGATGAATAGACACCAAGGAACAAGTACAAGTCGCCGGAGCTATTGGACCTTAGAATGATGTTCTTGGTTTAGGGTATCCTTCACAGAGAAACTGACAGGGTCAAACTCAATAGAGCAAGCATTATCATTGGTAAATTTGCGCACTGATATTAGACTCTTAACCAAGTTAGTTGTATGAAGAACATGATTCAAGAAAAAAGAAGCATTGTTAGTGCGCAAGGTAGATGAAGTAGTGCCATAAATAGAGAGATGTAGTCCATTACCAACAATAACATGTGTGAATTAGGCAATGATGAGGAACAATACCTAGAGAGATTACCACTATCATTGGTCATATGGGAGGCGGCACCGGTGTCGAGGAACCACTCGGTGGAGCCATTCGGTTGATGCAGTGAGGAAACGTGCAATGCGTGGAGAAGCCCACTGGTGTCCCAAGTGGTAGCGCCGGGTGGAGCCATGGAGGTGACCGGCTGGAGCATGCGAATTGCGACCATCGCTGCCGTGACCGCTACAGCCACAGCCACGACCTCCCTTGTAGCGTCGATTACTGCCACTGTTACCAAAGTTTCCAGTGTAGCAATCGCCGCCGCTGTTGTTGGTGTTCGCACAATCACCGCAAGCTTAGCGATCAGAACCGCCATGGTCGTCAAAGGAGGTGTTGTGAATGCTGGCTAGTAGAAGAGCTGCAGCAGCTGCATCCCATGCGGTGGTGGCCTGGGATGTTTCCTCGAGCAGCATGTACCCACATGCTTGGAGAAACATGGGAAACTTTTGCTGCATAGGCAGGATGGTCTTCAACGAGGCGAATTTGGGGTTAAGGCCGCTGATGAGCTGGAGAACGAGGACCTTATCGTTGACGCACTGATCGTAGTCTGCAAGGAGCCTTATCGGTGACACACTGATCGCAGTCTGCAAGCGTCTTAAGAGGGTGTTCAGAATGGAGTTAGCTGATGGTTTTTTTACTGTAACTAGCTTATTTTTTTACTGTAGCTAAATTGGCTAATTTGGTATAATTAAATTGAAAAAATTTAAAAATAGAAAAAACATGTTAGCCCATCACGCACAATGCAAACGAATACAGGAAAAAAAGAAAAGACAAAAAAATAAAATAAAATAATCAAAAAATGACAAAAAATGAATAGTACAAAAGAAGCTGAACGCTAACGCCCAACGCTGCCGCTGAGCAGGGCCTAAGACGATGACAGTAAACAGAAGCGGAGAGATCACCTTGCGTAAGACTGTTGAATTCCGTAGCGAGATGAACAGCGCGACTATTCTTCTTGTCGTGGAAAAGCTGCTCGAGCATGCCCCAAACACCGGAAGCGGTGCTGCTGTCTGACATCGTGATGTCGAGTAATTCTTCCAAGATGGTGGCGTAAAGCCATCCAAGCACATGTAGGTCAACCTTGACCCAGTCGGGGTCAGCGTGCTCCGGATCGGTTCCATGGACATGGCAGCAGAGGCTGAACTTTCCTAAGGCGAGCATCAGAAGGATCGGAAATGGCAACAGAGGGGGGTGAATGGTGCCTTTTAAAAATTCCGCCCCAAATATTCACTCACTTTTCAGCCAAGAGCAAACTGAAAACAGCAATGAAAGCTTATCAAAACAAAGACTGAATCAGACTAAAACAGACTAAGAACTGCAGAAACGCACTACAAACAAACAACTGTGCCGAGAATAGAGTAGAGAAAACAGTAAAATAAATTGCTGTCCAAAGCAGCCTGAAAAGCATAAAGTAAAAGCTAAAAAACACAAAATAAAAGCAGCTCAAAGTAAAATCTAAAAAGGACAAAGTAAAAGCAGAAAAGCACAAAGTAAAAGCAGCTCAACGTAAAAGCTGAAAAGCATAAAGAAATCAGCAAAAAGAATTAGAGATTGCAGCAAAGAAATCTATGGATACTGCTATTTTGCTCTCGGAAATGTGCTAGTCAAGGGACTTTGAGAAAATTCTCAGTTCAAAGCAAACTTATGACCGCAGTTCCTCAAACAAAGACACACCTCAAAATAATATAGATGAAGAACTGGAGAGGAGACTTTCGCTCTTGGGAATATGCTAGCCAACTGGCTTTGAGATGAAATCCGAATTAGAGCAAAAGAATCTGCAGCAAATAGAGCATAAGTATAACAAGGAGATTTTCAGATTTTTGCTCTCGGAATGATCTTAGCCAAATGGCTTTGGAGTAGATCCCAGTTCAAAGCAAATAAATATAGCAGCAACTAGAGCAAGAACTTTAAACCAAAAAGCAAAAATAATGGAAAGAAAACAAACAGCTAGCACAAATTAAAAACACAGAACATTCATATAGAGGAGAGAGATACCCCGGATTAGATAAAGAAAATGTTTACAACCATCTCTCCCATCTCTCATGTAAAACATACACACACATGGAGAGAACAAGTAAACCCTAACTCTCAACACAACTTTCTATCAAGGGCACAAACATTAGGAAACCCTAACACTCACACCCATCTCTCTTTCTCTCTCTCTCAAGTGCACTTCTCCCACTAGAGAGCACCTCTATTTATAGCCTCCACTAATGGGTTTACAAACACTTTACCCATTAGGTCACAACAACTCTCCACTAATGGATTATTTCCTAACCAAATCCACTTTGCCCATTCTTTCTTAACCCAATCCGCTTCCTTTTGTGCAGCCTTGCGTATTTACCAAAATGCCACTCCTGCACCTTCCGGGAAGCTTTCTCGTTTCTTGCCGCGCACGCCTCACAACCACTTCGAGTCCTCGCCGTCTTCGACACATCTCGACCGCTCTGACCTTAGCACCGCCTGTGCCTAGTCCGGTCACACGTGCCTCACCATGACTCCGTCTCAAAGTCCTGCAGCCAACACCGACAAGAAAACGTATCACATAGCACCGCACAAAATATTATAATTAAATCATTAGCATCCATAAATAGCACAAAATGCCCGAAACAAACTCTAACTTTCCAGAACACGAGTCAATTACTCATCACACAGCTGGGGTTACCTCCACAAAGTTGAGTTTATTTTGAAAGTCATACATGATCTAAAAGAAAAGTAAATAGATGCAAGACCATGTAGACAGAAGGAGCAAAACAGAAAGAGCAAATTTTCCTCAAAAGCTCCCAGAAATTGGCTTTTTCTCTAAATATTCTCCCCCTTTTGGCAATAAAATCATCAAGATGCTCACAAGAGATAATGAAATGACTGAATTTTATTGATTTTAAGCATTCGGAGCCATGAAGATTATCCTAAATGACTTGTGAGTATTATACCAAGCCATAACTCATAAAAATGCTATCAAGATCATGACGATTCATGTATAGACAAGTTAAACCAAATAAGCCATAATTTAAAATTTAGCCGATTTTCTTAGCAAGTCAAGTCAACAAAGATTATAGTCTAGCTAAAGGTATCCAAGGATGATGCAAACCATATTAAATAATCTAAGTGGAACCGAGAAGCTAGTATTGAGCCAGTTTAGAGTGCTACAAGTTCAAGAATGAATCATTTGATCAAGTACTTGGTCTTTTTGTAAATAAGCAAATGTAGCACAATTGACTTTTTCCGAAGATCATTTTTGGTTTATCTTAGCAAAGCAAGTCCTGGACTAGAAGCCATCCACAACTGCCTCCTAAGCTTCAACTATTTTCATAAATTTCTATTTTCTTAGCCATATGCTACATCTCAAGCCTTATGAGACCACTCCAAGCGAGAAGCTTAAGAAGGTGATCTTGGTCAACCAAAACTCCCCCTGAGTTCATGCCTAGTGCAATGGCAAGCAGTCTCATGAGAAAGAATTGGTGAGATCAGTTTTTTCGCACAAAAGAGATCATCTTGCTTTTGTTGAATGTAATGCTAGACCAAAGAGTTAATAATAATTCATGCTTCATAAAGAAACAAACATAGCTCAATCTAAAACTCAATAAAGATTCAAGACCCAACTCAGCCTATTTGACATGGCGTGAATCATACAGGATAACTAAAGACAGACTAGTCTCAAAAGTTACCATGACATGAATTAATTCAAGTTGTGCAGTTTTTAATCAACTTATCATGGTAAAGACTAGACTACACATAAAAAGTCATGATAAATCTAGCAATTAAGTACAGATCATGGCAAGATGTAATATAACGAAAACAAATCATAATTGGATAATAATCAAGGCTCCATGTAGTTATATTACAAAGCAAACTGAAATGCAAGAAAATCCAGCTCCCCCTCGACATGAGATGCACTTTTAGTTCAAGTTGAGTTATATCAAAATTAAGATCTAGAAGCTCCCAAATGAACTCCCCCTGAACCAAAGCAATAAAACGAGAAGCTGGCAAATAAATCAGAAAGTCAATCCTTAAAGCATAAACAAGATATAGAGGATACTATGGCTCAGACTGACTCTCATTTACCACATATGACTCTAGAACTATCAGCTGATCTTCTAAAACACTAGGGAGTAAACATGTTCCCTATCTACCCAAGGGTGGCCCAACCCTCACTAGACATATAAGAAGTGAGTAAACTCAACCTAGTGAGAAGAGAGACAACTAATAAGCAGCATCCTAGCGTCACAAGATGAGAGGAAGAAGACTGAGCACCTAGACTAGAGAATCACTCTAATCTATGCTGGAAGGACTAATCCCGAATATACCCTTATGCAATGCAATGAAGAAGGACAGAAGCAGTAAATATGATAATGCATAAAGCACAAAGCTCCCGCTCACAACAGTCCATAAGGACAAACCACCCCAAGCTCTCCCCGCAAGGCTGAAAACCTAGAGCTATCCGAAGGCTTGGTAAAGATATCAGCCAACTGGTGGACACTCTCCACAAACTAGAGCACTATGTCACCCTTCTCCACATGGTCTCTAAGAAAATGATATCTGATATCGATGTGCTTGGTCCGAGAGTGCTGCACTGGGTTCTTAGCAATGTTAATAGCAGAAGTATTATCACAAAAAAGTGAAATACTGTCTATAACTAACCCAAAGTCCCGCAAGGTCGAAACCATCCAGAGTATCTAGCTGCAAAGAATCGGCGGCAAAGAACGCACTCGACCTCTGTGTGGATCGCACAACACCGGACTGCTTCCTAGATGACCAAGAAACAAGAGAAGTGCCAATGAATTGGCAGGTGCCAGAAGTGCTCTTCCTGTCTATCCTACAGCCAGCAAAGTCTGCATCGGAGTATGCTCAAAGGGAAAGACAAGAAGAGGAAGAGTACGAGATACCATAATCTATGGTAGCTCGAAGGTACCGGAAGATGCGTTTCACCGCCTAGCGAGGTGAAGCCTAAAATCGAGCACACAGACACACAGAGAAGTGTATGTCCGATCTCGAGGCAGTGAGGTACAAGAGGGAACCGATCATGCTTCTGAACTCCTTCTGATCAACTGGCTCGCCATCCTCATCTGGATCAAGTGAAGTCATTAACGCCATCGGAGTTGACACCGGCTTGCCATCACTCATGTCAAAGCGCTTCAAAAGGTCTCGAGTGTACTTGCCTTGATGCAAGAAAGTACCCTCCCGAGTCTGCTTGATCTGGAAGCCAAGAAAGAAGCTCAACTCGCCCATCATGCTCATCTCAAACTCTGAGCTCATGACAGCAGAGAACTGGGAAACAAGAGCATGAGAGGAGCCACCAAAGATGATTTCATCCACATAAATCTGGACCAGTAGAAGGTCATTGCCATGCCTACGAATGAACAAGGTCTTGTCTACCTTACCCATCTCAAACCTATGACTCAACAGATAGGACTTAAATCTCTCATACCAAGCTTTAGGGGTTTGCTTAAGTCCATACAAGGCTTTGGAAAGCTTGAAGACATGGTTTGGGTATTTGGGGTTCTCGAAACCTGGAGGCTGCCTAACATAGACATCTTCCTCAATATACCCATTGAGGAAGGCACTCTTGACATCCATCTGGTAAAGCTTGAAGCTCTTAGACGCCGCGAAAGCAAGCAAGATTCTAATGGCCTCTAGCCTAGCTACAGGGGCAAAAGTCTTCTCAAAATCTAAACCCTCAACCTGGGAGAAACCCTGAGCTACCAATCTAGCCTTGTTTTGAATGACTACCCCATCCTCACTCTGCTTGTTTTTGAACACCCACTTAGTACCTATGACATTATGACCTCTAGGGGGCTCAACAAGTGATCAGACCTTGTTCCTCTCAAAGTTCTCTAATTCCTCATGCATGGCATTGACCCAACACTCATCAGAAAGAGCATAACTGACATCCTTGGGCTCAAACGAGGCAACAAAGACAGAGTGAAAACAGAAGTGAGACATGCCAGACTTTGAGCGTGTGACGCGCTCAAAGAGATCTCCAATTATCTGCTCTGAAGGATGATCTTTCTGGATATGAAGGGGAGGACCTGGATGAGAAGTAGTGGTTTCTACCTCATGAGCTGATAAGGTAGGAATAGAGCCACTAGCTCCTGAAGATGCGGAAGGAATGGGCTGATCTCCTTTAGGTGCGGTGGAAGAAGCAGGCACCTCAAGGGGAGGAGGAACTGGATCGGGTAGACAACCCTCATCATCATCCTCCTCATCATCCACAAAGATGAGCTTGAACTGCTCTACTGAACCAGAGATATCTGGCCTAGTCCCCGGACTAGCCTCATCGAAGGTCACCTCGCAGGTCTCTACCATTTTGCTAGACTCGCAGTTCCAGACCCTATACGCCCGCGAAGAAGTCGAGTAACCCAGAAAAATCCCATCACAAGAACGTGACTCGAACTTAACTAGGTTCCCAGACTTCAAAATAAAACACTTGCAACCAAACACACGAAAATGGGAGATGCTAGGCTTTCGCCCATATCTCAACTCATAAGAAGTGCGATACAAGTGTGCCCTCAGAAAAACTCTGTTTGAAACATAGCACGCGGTGGCTATCGCCTCAGCCCAAAACTTCCTGGGTGTAGAGTATTCATTTAGCATCGTCCTGGCCATCTCGACCAAGGTACGGTTCTTATCTCCACAACGCCATTTTGCTGGGCGACGTACGGAGAAGAGAACTGGTGCTCTACACCTGTCTCATCACAAAACCTCTCAAAGTAGGAATTCTTAAACTCCGTGCCATTGTCACTGCGGATCGCTCGTAAGGCACCCGGGAGCTCAACAGAAAGCCTACTAAAAAGACCCCGAAAATGGGTAAATGTTTCATTCTTCGAGGCTAAGAAAAATACCCAAGAATACGTCGAGAAGTCATTGACCATGACAAAAACATACCACTTCCATCCTGCTGACTGCACTCAAGCTGGTCCAGCTGTGTCCATATGGACTAGCTGTCCCGGTGTATCGGTCATAGTAACTGTGACCGAAGGGTGAGAAGAGGTAACCATCTTGCCGTGCCGGCATGGAGCGCAAATAAGATTTTTGACCATCTTGAGTTTCGGCCGACCACGAATGAGATCGTGGCCGCTAACTCGGGTCAAATGGTCAAATCCAATATGACCAAGTCTACTATGCCAGAAGGTAAGATCACGGGATTCAGAAGCAACCAAACATCGGAAAGGATCACCAGAAGACTCAGAAAAATTAGCATGAAAGATCCTCCCATAACAAGATATCCCACAAACCAGACTACCCGAAAGATCAAAAATTTTGCAATTATTTTTCTTAAAGCTCACCTCAAAATCGTCATCGATAAGCTGAGAAATAGAAAGCAAATTATACTGCAGCTTACTAACCAAAGCAACATCTCTTAAAACAAAAGACTCATTAATGCGCAATGTACCTTTGGCAATGACGCGCCCAGATGAAGCATCTCCAAATGTGATCGTCTCATCACCTGAAGCACGAGCAAGGGAAGAAAACCAACGAGAGTTTTCGATCATATGACGAGAACAACCGGAGTCTACAAGCTAAACCTTTCCCTTCCCTGCCCGGCGAACCTAAGTCAAACAGAGAGTAAAGTCTCAGTACTGGGGTAAATCAACAGTGATTTTGGCACCCAATACTGAATAACACGTCGAGCAGATGAAGTAGTCAAACACGAATGACCTCTATCTACCCTACTCTCTCTGTCACTCAAAGAAGCAGATGGTCTCAGTGTAGACCTAAAGCTGTTATTGGGCTTGACTGCTACCGAGGAGCGAGTCAAGACACCAGCAACATGCTGATCACGCCGCAGGTAGCTATCTCGATGGGGAAAACGAGATCTACCCTCAGGACGGCGGAAAACATGACCAAAGGGAGCATGAGGACAAAAATCAGAAAACTTGGAAAAACTAAGTCCTCGATGCTGCCCAAAACCATCAACAGACGTAACCCTAGACCTCGTGTTGGTTTTAGCTGCACTCAGAGTCTGGGGCTGACCCAGAATACGCCTAAGATGCTCAACATGATCTCTACGCGCAATCTTGACGCGCCTAAAGCATCGATCGATCAGGTGTCCATCCTTCTGACAGAAGGTGCAATGGTACTTTACCTTCTGACAGATAGAAGTAACATGATGAGGCTTCGCCTTCTGAGAGGCCGAAGCAGCAGGGGGAATCACCTTGCTGTCAGAAATCCCTTGGAAAAACCCTGCTGACTTAAATTGGACTTTCTTAGTCCTGGGCTCAGTCTTGATCACACCTGGTGCTACAGGTCTGAGCATGGCAGGTGGATGCTTCCTCATGTCCTCATAGAAATCGTATCTTAGACCCTGATTAAATCTGCAAATCTTGGATTAGTCTAGAATAAGATTAAGCTTTTTCTTACCACCTACAAATCTCTCGAGAGTGTTCATAAGATACTGACACTCCCGGAAGAGAGAGGTGCAAGAAGAGCAGGGGGGATAAGGTAAGGGAGTAGAAGAAGAAGAACCAATAGTAGAGGAAAGAATGGCTTGTGCACGCACAGCCGACTCTGAGGGGACAGTGCTACTCTAGCCAGTTGGTTCACGTCGCTAAGCGTCTCACCCTTACCCTTGGGCTCCTTCCCAATCTCAGCAATCACATCACAATCAGTTGATGGCTTCACTAGTTGATCCTTAATTAGCTTCACACATTCTTCATACAAAGAAACGAGTTTAAATTTTAGTTTATCACAATTAATGCATGGTGAGCTAACAGGGTCCTTAGTCGCGAACTGAGCCATTTTCTTATTAGTGTCAATCATTTCTTGAAACTGCTTTGAGACAGATTCAAGTTCAGCAGTTAACTTAGGACAGTTCAAACAAGAAGCAATGGGCTCAAGTAGTGAAGCTTGCAGTTCAGCAATTTTATGATCTGCCTGTTTTAGGTTCATCTTTAAATTATTGCAGTTTTCACATGACTCGAGCAGATCCAGAAGCATGATATAAAGACCTCTAAAGGCATTGTCCTTATCCTCACATGAGGTGGAAGCACTAGTCTCAACAGGAGTAGATGGAATAGAAGCAATCCTACTCATCTCTAGTTCAGCCAACAGACTAATATTCTCCACTTTAACAATATCAAGCTCGGAGGACAAACTATCATGCGAGGTCCTTAATTTCTCCATATCACCCAATAAGGCACAGCATGTATCACAATCATCACGGGAGGGAGCAGATATAAGAGAAGAAAGCTCCCGTGACAGTCTATCTACTTCCTTCTCTAACTCAGTACACCTAGCCCTAGACTTAGCATGAAATCCACCTAGTTTAAGGAAAGCATGATTGAGCTGGTCGTAGGAAGGGAATACCTCGTCCGAGTCGGAGTACAGGTCACTGTCGCTCACTTCGCCCTCGAGGGGCATGAAGCACATGCCAGAGAAGTCGTCGCCACTCTTGGGATCTTGATCATTGGCCCCGTCGTCGTCGCTCCATCCCTCCACCTCGCTGAGGTCGAGATAGTCGAAAGCGGCGAGGACGCGGTGGAAGAGCATCTTGGCCTTCCCAAAGTCGCGAAACTTTTTCTTGCCTTGAGGATGCGCTGGAGGCTTCTTGTTGTAGTTCTTGTCGATATAGTTGTTCTTGCTCGAACCGCCGTAGTCACCTTTGCCCTTCCCCAGCTTGGGGCAGTTCGCTCGAATGTGGTTGAGGCCACCACACTCGAAGCAGATCACAGGTCCTCCTCTCTTTCCGTCCCTCCTCCTTTTGTAAGCATGGGAGAATCTCTGAGCAAGGAAGGCTAACTGATCATCCGCAAGCTACTCTAACTGATCATCAGTTATGTCACAGAGAGCAGTAAGAGAGAATCCACACGGCAAATCAGAAGAAAGACCAGAAGCTGAACCGGGATCGGTGACTAGGGCCATCGATTGTGACTTCGACTTGCGAGAGACAATGTCAGTCTCGTGAGTCTTGAGGCGCGAGTACAGCACATCAAGAGTCAAAGTCGAGAGATCCGTGGTGTCTTTAATCGTGGTCACCTTCATCTCCCAAACACGCAAGTCAAGAGCAGAAAGCATCTGACGAGCATTGTCTGAGTCGGTGTATGTGAGACCGACGGCTCGGAGATTGCTCAGAATCTTGTGAAATCTCGAAAAATACACATCCAAGGACTCGCCAGCGAGCATTTCAAACTTGTTGTAATCTCGCTTGAACTGGTCCTATCGTACGGTCTTAATCTGAGTGGTACCCTCATGGTATACATCGAGAATCACCCAGATGTCATAGGTCGACGAAAGATGAGAAATGCGATCAAATTCACTACTGCTCAGACCCTGGATTATGATGTTCCTTGCCTTAGCATTTGCCTCCACATCTGGCATGTTATTCGCAGTGATGTGTTCATCGGCAGGAACAACAAAACGGGTTTTGACTTTTTGCCAGATCGCATAGCCCTGAGCCTGTATATATAAGACTCCATCCTACTCTTCCAAAAGGGATAGTCGACCCCATCGAAGATAGAAGGCTTGGTGGAATACCTGTCTGTCGCCATGGTTAAGATCTATAGACGAGAACTAACCGGCTCTGATACCAATTGAAGAATCGGAAATGGCAACAGAGTGGGGGTGAATGGTGCCTTTTAAAAATTCCGCCCCAAATATTCACTCACTTTTCAGCCAAGAGCAAACTGAAAACAGCAATGAAAGCTTATCAAAACAGCACTGAACTGTACCCTGAAATAGCACTAAGAACTGCAGAAAACTGTACTACAAAACAGCACTATTGGCTGATAATAGAGCAGAGAAAACAGTAAAATAAATTGCTGTGCAAAGCAGCCTGAAAAGCACAAAGTAAAATCTGAAAAACACAAAATAAAAGCAGCTCAAAGTAAAAGCTGAAAAACACAAATCAAAAGCTGAAAAGCACAAAGTAAAAGCAGCTCAAAGTAAAAGCTGAAAAGCACAAATCAAAAGCTGAAAACCATAAAGAAATCAGTAAAAAGAACTAGAGATTGCAGTAAAAAAATTAATAGATACTGCTATTTTGCTCTCGGGAATGTGCTCGTCGTGAGACTTTGAGAAAATTCTCAGTTCAAAGCAAACTTATGTCCGCAGTTCCTCAAACAAGCACACACCTCAAAATAAAATAGATGAAGAACTGGAGAGGAGACTTTTGCTCTTGAGAATATGCTAACCAACTGGCTTTGAGATGAAATCCGAATTAGAGCAAAAAAATCTGCAGCAAATAGAACACAAGTATAACAAGAAGATTTTCAGATTTTTGCTCTCGGGATGATCTTAGCCAAATGGCTTTGGAGTAGATCCCAGTTCAAAGCAAATAAATATAGCAGCAACTAGAGCAAGAACTTTAAACGAAAAAGCAAAAATAATAGAGAGAAAATAAACAGCTAGCACAAATTAGAAACACAGAACATTCATATAGAGGAAGAGAGATACCCCGGATTAGATAAAGAAAATGTTTACAACCATCTCTCCCATCTCTCATGTAAAATATACACACACATGGAGAGAACAAGTAAACCCTAACTCTCAACATAACTTTCTCTCAAGGGCACAAGCATTAGGAAACCCTAACACTCACACCCATCTCTCTTTCTCTCTCTCTCAAGTACACTTCTCCCGCTAGAGAGCACCTCTATTTATAGCCTCCACTAATTGGTTTACAAACACTTTACCCATTAGGTCACAACAACTCTCCATTAATGGGTTTACACACCATTTTACCCATTAGGTCACAACAACTCTCCACTAATGAATCATTTCCTAACCAAATCCACTTTGCCCATTCTTTCTTAACTCAATCCGCTTCCTTTTGTGCAACCTTGCGCATTTACCAAAATGCCACTCCTGCACCTTCCGGGAAGCTTCCTCGTTTCTTGCCGCACACGCCTCGCAACCACTTCGAATCCTCGCCATCTTCGACACATCTCGGCCGCTCTGACCTTAGCACCGCCTGTGCCTAGTCCGGTCACACGTGCCTCACCACGACTCCATCTCAAAGTCCTGCAGCCAACACCAACAAGAAAACGCATCACATAGCACCACACAAAATATTATAATTAAATCATTGGCATCCATAAATAGCACAAAATACCCGAAACAAACTCTAACTTTCCAGAATACGAGTCAATTACTCGTCACACAGCTGGGGTTACCTCCACATGGTCTCTCAGCATCATCAGATTTCGCCATTTGGTGTAATTGTTGGCTTGGACATCAAGTGTATATGGGACGAGTGTTTTGATGTTTACTGAATGCATGGCTTGGAGGATGGGCAACGCCACTGGAAGAGGGGGAGCAAGCGTCAAGTTGGGAGCAAGAGCAGTAGCGCCAGCGTCGCCATCACTGAAAGCAGGAAGAGTGTCTAAGGCGGCGGCATCCATGGTGGAGCTCATGTCGTAGGAAGGAAAGGGCGGAGGGTGGGAGAAGAAAGACTAGTTGGTAACAGGCCTGATACCATGAAAAATTTGGGAAAAGAACTCTTCGTTGTATTCAGTTGTAACAAAGCCTATTAATAGGCGATTACAAAGGCAGGGACGGCCATGCGTTGATTACACAGAAGAGAAACGACCCCACGAGCCTTCACCTGGTCGCGCTATCTGAAGACGTGAGCTGGAAAGTAGCGCCAGGGAAATGCGAGTTCGTTGAGCAATCTGAAGTGATTGCACTATTCACAAACCGACAAATGTGAGTTCGTTGATAATTTCTGTTGCGAAACTATGGAGTAGATGAATGGCAATGCAATCCACGAGTACAATCACTGGAGAGGATTAATCACTTCACACAAGGCACACAAGAGTAGAACACCAGAAAGTCTTCTTTTACTAATAATGGATGGATTTACATGGGGTATTGCCTCTATATTTATAATAGAAACTATCAGGGGTAGTTTAGGTATTTTCCCACATGGAAACCTAATTGGTTTTTTAACACTCCCCCTTAGGCGAATACCGCGGTATGCATATTCCTCATCAAAAACTCCTCCCTAAAACCCAGTGAAAAAAGGTGTAACATCCTAATTTTCAAAGATTTTTAAAACCTTGAATTTAAAAATAAATTTTTGGAATTTTCAAGAATTAATAAAGCTTAATTGGAATTTTTAGAAATTAAAAAAGATTTAATGTGATTAAAATAAACTACAACATGAGCTAAAAATATTTTATTTGAGTTCCTTGTGTCTCAAGGAATATTCTGGTATTTTTGGTGAATTGTTGGGATTTATTTGCTATTTTCTAGTGCTCTCAGTATTTTATTTGAATTTCTGATAAAAGAAAAAGAAATAAAAACCTAAATTACCCCTAACCCTAGTGGGCCGAGCCCCCTCGGCCCACTATCGCCGCCACCGCCGCCCCAACCCACCTCCGGCACGGCCCACCGCTCCACTCCCGCGCCCGCGGGCCCGCACTCGCTCTACGCCGCTCGATCTCCCCCACCGGCCCCGCCGCCCTCTCTCCCTCGCTGGACCGTGCCTCGCGCCAGCACGCGCTCACCCGCCGCGCGATCGCTGCCACCCCCCACATGGCAGCCATCGCGCCCTCGCCGCTCGCGCCGTCCCGCTTGCCCTAGCGTCCCGCGCGCATCCGCACCCGGACTCCACCCCGGCCGTCCGATCCCCGCGCCCGTGCCATATGTCGCCGTGCCCACCTTCATCTCCAATGCGGAAATTGCGCCCATGCCGGGTTCATCCTGAACTCCACCTCGGACTCCGCGCTTAAAGCACGCACGCCGCCCCGCCGCCTTCACCGAGCCCCGTCCTCGCCGCTGCCCCTCGCGCCGCTTCTCTCGCCTGCACCGCCGTTCCTCGCCCCACCGGAGCCATCACCGTCCCGTGTGGCCGCCGGAGCCCTCCGCCGCCTCGCCGTCGTCGGAGCCCGTTGCGCCTTCTCTCCGTCGCCACCATTCTTCCCACCGGTAAGCATCGCCGGACGAACTACCGTCGACCTCCCCGCGTCCCTTCACCGTCGCCGGACTCGAGCCGTCGTCGCACCCCGCGCACCTGACCGCCACGGTCGCCGCACCGGCCCTTGGTCCGTGCGCCACTTCCGCGCCGCACCCCACGCCCGCTCCCTCGATCGCCGCGCCAGACCGCGACGCTTCGCGCAACGCGTCGTGCCACATGTCGCCCATCGGACGACCACCGCCACCAACCTCAGCCATCGATCCGGATCTGAGTGAACGAACCAGATCGCGCCATGTGTCTGTACCTCATCCGTCCAATCTTCCGTCGCCACGCCGCACTGCCAGCTCAGCCCTAGCCCGCATGGCAAACCATGTCAGCCCTACCCTGCCACGTGTCATACCACGTTAGCAATATCCGAGCCCTGTTCTTTTTTTTAAATTCATCTAAAATCAAGCTATAGCTTTTGGTTCTGATTTCATGACTTTTGGAGTTCATTTGCTTATCATTTTATGTGTTTTTCTTATTTTAGTCGTTTTCTCTCTCGTTAGATTCCGATTCCGGAGGAGCAGGAGCTATGCCCGAAGACCAAGAGTACCTCGCTGAGCATAACCAAGGCAAGTCGTGTCCTTTGATCATGTTGAACCCAGTTGCAATCTATTATTTAATTATTTTATTTTAAATTATCTTGCATTACTATTTTTATTCAAACCTTGTAATTGGTAGTTATCGTCCCAATTGATTAATCCCTCTTTGATAAATTTGAACACCATGATTCCATTGTCACCTGGGTAATTTAATAGTGATGCTATGCTAGTTGTCACATGAGTTGGTACGATTAGAATGCTTAGCCTTGCTTAATTTACGACTGGGTTTGTCATCACATGTGAATTATTAATTTGACTTAACGAGATATGGAACTGTGGTTGGTGCCACGTTTGTTAAAATTTGGGCCATGGCATTGGTGTGTCATTGGCGGGGTTATACAAACTTGATTTCCACTTGGGCGAGTGATCGTAAAGGGGGAAACGTGGATTCGCTTCGAGGGATGTGGTAGTCTCGCCCGGGTACACTTAAGAACTTAACTTTATGCGTCATTGATCTGAGCTTTATCATGTAAACCACATGTCTAGTATGGGATGGATCTAGCTGATTAATTTGGGAGGTTTCAACTTTAATCTTGCCATTGAGATGAACATGGTTGCTGATTTTCATGTGGTGTAAAGGGGGTGTGATGCGAAACCCTAGTGGGTAGAATTGGGTTGGAATTGAACTTTGTAAAGGTCTTATTGTGATTTTCTTTAATGTGAGGATTAGCACATCGTGTGAGTACAGTTGTGCAACCTCTGCAGAGTGTAAAACTATTCGCATAGCCGTATCCTCGGTCATGGACAATACTCGGTGATTTCACACGATGTATAGTTATTTCTGAAGTCTTGTGAATTGTGGTTAGATAGTGAATGGTTAATTCACTGTTGGTTTAACTTATGGATGGGAGGTCCATGGGTGGTTGGTTTAACTTGTGGATGGGAGGTTCGCAAGTGGTTATTTCAATTCCTTTAGTTATTAATTATTATTGTTTTATTTAAAGTTCGCCTTCAATCTATTTATTATATTTATCTTCAAATGTCATTTTATGCAAATTAACATTTCAGCTATCTTTTGGTAAGTCTTACATACTATATTGCATTCATTTATTACAAACGACTTGCTGAGTACCAATGTACTCACGGCTTTATGCCTATGTTGCTCAGTTGAGGAGGAGGAGTATTATCAGTAGGAGGTTTCAGAAGGAGAGTACTTCGACGACTTCACGGATTAGGCTTTGTTCTCCACTCGATAGCCTGTGGGCTTGTCGATTGACCGCTACGCTTTATTTTGGATTTTCGCTGCTGGTTTTAAAGCCCTTCCGACTAGTGATATTGTAAGCTTGACCATAAGGTCGTACCTTTGACATTCATTATTCGAGATTTTCCCTTATTTTATCGTGTGTATGGTTGTGATTACATCTATATTTGACTGTGTGCACTAGCGTGATCCTGGACTAGTGTAGTTTACATAGAGAGTCCGAATTTGCATATTCGGATCTCAACAAAGGGATAGAGAAAAGAGTACATTGCATACGTCATTTGTGGCACTTGTTACCGTATAAAAAATTTTATGTGAGAAAACTTCAGGAAAAACTCACAAAGGGAAAAAGAGTGTAACTTGTAGATCTTCAGGATCATGTAAGTCTTTTGACCTACAAAAGGGCTGTGGTTCAGAGATTTGCTCCCTTTGAACCATATAACTCTCTAAGTCGTCTCATACTAATGTCTTGAACGCACTTATGAAAATTGATGGCTGGTAGTGATTTTGTGAATAAATCTGCTAAGTTATCATAAGACTTAGCCTTCAATACTTTTATCTCCCCATTCCTTTGAAACTCATGAGGATAGAAGAATTTAGGAGCAATACGCTTCGTGATATTACTCTTAACATAGTCCATTTGTATTTGTGTGACACAAGCGGTATTATCTTCATAGATAATAGTGGGGTCAGTAATGGTGCTCATGCCATATGACTTCTGGATGTGGCTAACCATTCGTCTAAGCCAAACACATTCTCGTGAGGCTTCGTATAATACGATTATTTCTGAGTGGTTTGTAGATGTGGCTACCAAGGTCTATTTGAATGACCTCCAAGAAATGGCTGTACCACCACAAAGAAATACAAATCATGTCTGGGATTTCGTATTATGTAGGTCAGATAGATATCCAGCATCTTTATACTCGACTATAGTCAAGTATTTGTTCTTCGGGTAATATAATCCGAGATCTTGTGTACCCTAAAGGTACCTGAATAGGGTTTTAAAGCTAGCCCAATGTCTTTGGGTCGGAGCTGCACTGTGCCTAGCCAGGTAAGTTTACCGCAAAGGCAATATCTGGCCTCATGTAGTTAGCTAGATATATTAGTGCTCTAATGGCACTTAAGTATGGGACTTCTGGCCTAAAAATTTTCTCATTTTCCACCCTTAGTCTAAAAGGATCTTTATTTGCTTCTAGGGATCGAACCACCATCGGTCTTTCCACTGGATATGACTTATCCATATTAAATTTCTCTAATACCTTCTTGGTTTAAGATGATTGAAGTACTAAGATTCCTTTAGAGAGATGCTCAAGCTGCAGGCCTAAGCAAAACTTGGTTCGGCCCAACTCTTTCATTTCAAACTCTTTTAACAACATATGAACTTGCTTCCTTTATGTTCTCTGTTGTCCCGATGATATTCAGATCATCGACATATACTAAAATAATGAAGAATCCTTTCTGGGATTTCTTTATGAATACACAGGGACAGTCTTCACTATTAATGTATCCCTTCTTCAGGAGAAATTCACTGAGTCTATTGTACCACATTCTACTAGACTGTTTTAAACTGTACAATAATCTTTCTAGCTTAACGCTGTATATGTTTCGATTCAGTTTATCTTGGTTCGGGATCCTTACTCCTTCTAGGAGTCTCATGTAAATATTAGAATCGAGTGACCCATATAGGTATGCAGTCACTACATCCATTAACTACATACTTAAATGCATACCTGCTGCCATTGATATCAAATATTGGAACGTTATTTCACTCATAACAGGAGAATATATTTCATCATAATCAATACCGAGTCTCTGTGTGAACCTTGTGCTACAAGTTTCCTCACCACCTCGTTGTTTTTGTTTCTCTTCTGAACGAAAACCCATTTGCATCCTACAGGGAATATCTTGGGCGGTGTTCGGGCTATCGGACCAAACACCTTCCTTTTGTTCAGCGAGAGCAATTCTGCATCAATTGCTTCCTTCCACTTACCCTAGTCTGAACGCTTCTGGCATTCAGCTAAGGTCTTTGCTTCTAGATCCAATTTAAGGTTTTTAGCAATCTTTGAGGCGAAATAGATATCGACAATTGTGGTTTTCCTCTTGTATAGTTCTCCTGATTCAACAAAGTTTGTGGATATTTTATCATTTATATCATCCAGCTCCTCGTGATTTCCCACAACGACGGAGTCTTGCTGTTCCGAAGTCCCAGTATTATTTTGTGCACGCGCAATCATACTAGAGTTACGATCTTCAGGATCAATCCCTTTAGGGGTTCTCTCAACTTCGGTTGAGCTTCTTCAACTGATATGGGAGATGTCTTATTCTCGTTTGGTTTTGATTTCTATGGACGTCTCCGCGGAACTAAGGCCTCATTCTCCGACGCTCACCCCCTCTTCCTTACAAGAGGGGTTGGATTGGATCGAATATCCTTCTAGGGTATTTTCACTCTCTCTGGAGCATTCGCTGCCGATATGTAATACTTTGTCACTCCCTTCTAATTAGTGAAGGTATCTAGCAAATTATTTGTAATTTGTTGTAGGTTTATTATTCGCTAAACTTCCAGTTTAGATTCAGTGGTGCGTGGATCCAAAGCCTGAATGCCTGAGATATTCCAGTCTATTTCTCGGCATTTATCATTATTTAGGTACTTTTCTCCCCCTAATGCCGGGCAATTATCCTCATCAAAGATGCAATCGACGAGTCTGGCCGTAAACATGTCTCCCCTGGTAGGCTCAAGATATTTGAGTATCGACGGGGACTCAAACCCAACATATACTCCCAACTTCTGGTGGGGTCCCATGACTGTCCGTTGTGGTGGTGAAATTGGCACATATACAGCACAACCAAATTTACGCAGATGAAAAATACTCGGTTCTTTTCCATGCACTAATTGTAAGGGGGAAACCTCATAGTAGGCAGTTGGTCTTAAATTTATTAGTGCTGCTGCATGCAACACTGTATGTCCCCAACAGCTGGTGGGAAGCCTACTATTCTGCAGTAGGGGTCGAGCAATCAGCTTAATCCTTTTAATAAATGACTCTGCAAGGCCACTTTGAGTATAAACATGTGGTACAGAATGCTCTACTTTAATACCTATTGCTAAACAATAGTCATACATTGGACTTAATTCTTTCTTCTGGAAAGTTTGCCCTCAATCTGATAATTTGAGCTATTAGTTTAGCAAAGGTGTGGTACCTAATAGACAGCAGGCATACATTGGACCATCTAGTGAAAGCATCTATAACCACCATAAAATATCTAAAAAGGACCCGACAGGGGTTGAATAGGTCCACATATATCACCTTGTATTCGTTCAAGAAAAGCAGGTGATTCTGTTGCTACTTTCAGGTAAGAAGGTCTAGTTATAAATTTTCCTATGGCACAAGCTGGGCATAAGATTGAGTTTTTAAGTTATAACTCATAGAATTGTTCACTATTTTTCTCATCATACCTATCTTAGGATGCCCTAATCGATCATGCCAGATTTTAAAAGGTTCCGAAGCTTTATACTCTACTTTCATGGCTACAAATTCTTCAGGTTTTATGTAGGTATAATATAACCTGGAGGAGAATGAGGGAAGTCTCTCAACTACTCTTTTCTTATTGTCGTTAGGTTTGGTTAAAAGGAGGTATTCTGCACCACCTTCCTTTTCAGTCTCGATATGGATATCATTCAATCGAATATCCTTAAAACTCAATAAGGTATGTTTTGATTCAGGATACACAAGAGCATCCTCAATTACTATTTTTGTACCCACAGGGAGGATAATTGTGGCTCTTCCAAAGCCAACATTAGAGCATCGCTTCCGGCGATGGTCATAATATTTTTTGTTTTCTTTGTCAACGTATGGAAATACTTTGTTTCCCTTAGTATCGAGTTGATGGTTTCGCTGTCTACCAAAAAAATCTCTTCCTCCGCCATCGGATATGGTTGGATGGTTCTATATAGAGTATAATATAATCAAATAATAATACAGCAAGAATAAAGATCTAAAAGAATAGGCAACTCTCTTTATTTATTGAAATAATGTTTAGACCTTAAACAATTAATGCTTCATAAGAGCATGTGAAGGATCGGAAATGGCAACAGAGGGGGGGTGAATGATGCATTTTAAAATTCTCCCAAAGGAATCATTCTAAGTTCTTCTCCGATAGCAATGGAAGCTATGAAGTAAGAAACTAAACTTTTACTGAAAAACTCACCCCTAGTATTCTCACACAAGACTTGCCCACAAAATACACGCTAATTGGAGCAACAACTGAAAATACATAATCTGTTTTTGTAAGCGCAGAGAGACAACCAAATAAGAGAACACCAGCTGAGAACTGAAATCAATCAAAGCAACCAAGGGCAATCACCGATCAGAAGAAAGAAAACAGCAAGCTGTTCAACAAAAGAAAGAAGGAAACTAGTTCATTCTGCTGTCCAAAACAGCATACTGCTGACCGAAACATCACAGGAAACAGCCTCAAAAAGTTAGTTCAATCTGCTGTCCAAAACAGCACATAGCAGCTGCTGAAACAACACTGAAAAAGGGCTGAGACAACACCTGGGACCTGTACTCAAAGCTGTCCAAAAACAGAGGCAAGAAACTGAAAACAAGACAGCTACCTGAGTAAAGAAAGCAGCCCTACTGCTGAACCGAAAAAGCAGCAGCTTTGCAAAGACAATAGAGAGCAACATGCGGAGAAACTTGCTTGCTAAAATAACAAAAAGATGCAGCACCAAGGAGTAGTAGCTCACGACACAAGTAGTTTAACCAAGGCAAAACAGAAGGAAGAACAATAAAAAAACTAGTAGCAATCGAATGTAACCATGTTAATCTGCGTAACATTGAATGTAAAGTGCACACACGTGAATAGTAGAGACTGCAAGGGAAATAGCCGAAACATTGAAGTACAGCAGCTGAATGAATGCAACTCAAACGCAGCACTCGACACTTTGGAACCGAAAAAAAAACAAAGACAATGAATAAATATGTTAATTGGAACATGCAAGAAGGAGGGAGCACTGATCGTTGTCGCTACTAAATCTATAGAATCGCGAGACTTGCTACTTGCATGCAGCCGAAAAGATGATATGCAATCAATTTTGGCTGCTCCTCACAGGAACTAGAAGGAGACTAGAAATTAAACAGGAGCTTGAAATAACTAACAACATGTAACTGGCGAGCAAGAAGGATGTAATCGTCTGCTGCTTTTCAAGAGAAAGCTTAGCACTAAAAAAGAAAGAAAGGAACATGACCCTAGGAAATTTAATCGACCAACTAGGTCTTGAAACACATCCCAATCACATAGCAATAAACAGTGATATCAATTTTTTTTTTGCTTTTGGGATGAACTAGCCAAAGAGCTATGAGATGAATCCCTGTTCAAAGCACAGATGAAAATAAACACACATATATATATATAGCACTAGAACAAGAACAATAATTAAAAGGAGAGCAAGTAAATAACACACGATATAAAACAAGCATGTTCATATTGAGACGAAGAGCGATGAATGTTTATATCAACTCTTCCATGTCTCATCCAAGAACACCCACAAGGAGAGAATAAAACATTAAAACTTGCATACAATTTTTCTCTCCCAAGAGCACAAGCATTAGGAAATCCTAATATTCATACCCATTTCTATCTCTCTCTCTCTCAAGTGCACTTCTCCACCTAGAGAGCACCTCTATTTATAGCCTCCACTAATGGGTCTAGTAGATTACTTTACCCATTAGGTCACACCACTCTCCACTAATGGGTTTATACTCAATTATACCCATTAGGTTACAACTCCTCTCCACTAATGGGTTTACACTCAATTATACCCATTAGGTTACAACACCTCTTCATTAATGGATCATCCCATATAATATCCGCTTCAATTTTGCAGCTTTGCGTATTTTCCAAAACGCCTCCTCGCACCTTCCCGAAGCTTCCTCGCCTCTTGCCGCGCACGCCGCAGCCACTTCGAGTCCTTGCCGCCTTCGACACATCCCGACTGCTCGACCTCAGACCGCCTGTGCCTAGTCCAGTCACCCGTGTCTCGCCACGACTCCGCCTCAAAGTCCCGCACTATCACCGACAAGAAAACACATTACATAGCACCGCACTGCATGATTTAAATAAATATCCGCATCGGTAAAAGCATAAAAATACCGGAACAAACTCAAACTTTCTAGGACACGTGTCAATTACTCATCACACAACAAGGTTACTCCACATGGTCTCTCAATCTCCCTTGATGAGTATATTGACAAAACCAAAAAGCATATAAAGTTGAGTTTGAAAGTCAAATATGGTCTAAAAGAAAAACAAGGTAACTAAGACCATATCGACAAAAGAGAAAACTGAGCGTAAAATGATAGAGCAAATTTTTCTGCAAAGCTCCAGAAGGCTTTTTCTCCAAACTTCTCCCCCTTTTGGCAATAAAATCATCAAAATGCACGAGAGAATAGAATGACTTGTGTGTTCTTTATTTTAAGCATTTGGAGCCATGAATATTATCCATAATGATTTTAAGTAGTATTACACCAAGCCATAATTCATAAGAATGCTATCAAGATCATGACGATTTATGTATAGAAAAGCTAAACCAAATAAGTCATAATCTGAAAAATTTTCCAATTTCTTAGCATGTCAAGTTTTGATATTAGTCTAGCTAAAGGTATCCAAGGATGATGCAAGCCATGTCAAATAATCTAAGTGAAATCAAGAAACTAATATTGAGCCATTTTAGAGTGCTATAAGTTCATTTTTTTTAATACTTGGTCTTTTTGTGAATAAGCAAATTTTGCACACTTGACTATTTCTAAAAATTATTTTTGGCTTTATCTTAGCAAAGCGAGTTCTGGACTAGGAGCCATCCACAACTGCCTCCTAAGCTTCAACCATTTTCACAATTCTTAGCCATGTGCTAGATCTCAAGCCTTATGCGATCACTCCAAGCGAGAAGCTTAAGGAAATGATCTTGGTCAACCAAAACTCCCCCTGAGTTCATGCTTAGTGCAATTGCAAGCCGTCTCATGAGAGTGAATTGGTGAGATCAGTTTTTTCGCACAAAAAGAGATCACTTTGCTTTTGTTTCATTTAGCTCATAGACCAAGGAGTTAATGATAATTCATACTTCATAAAAGAACTAACATAGCTCAATCTAAAGCTCAAAAGAGATTCAAGATTCAACTCAAACTATTTGACATGGCCAGAATCATAAAAGGATAACTAAAAATAGACTAGTCTCAAGAACTACCATGACATGTATTAATTCAAGTAAAGCATTTTTTTTAAGTAACTTATCATGGCAAAGACTAGACTACACATATAAAGTCATGATAAATCTAGCAATTAAGCACAGATCATGACAAGATGTAATGCAATATAAATAGATCATAATTGGATAATAATCAAGGCTCCATGAAGTTATATTATAGTGCAAACTGAAATGCAATAAAATCCAGCTCCCCCTCAACATGAGATGCACTTTTAGTTCAAGTTGAGTTATGTCACAATTAATATCTAGAAGCTCCCAAATGAACTCCCCCTGAACTAAAGCAATAAAAACGAGAAGCTGGCAAAGAAAATCCAAATGGGTAGTCCTTAAAGCATAGATAAGATGTAGAGGATACTATGGCTTAAACAGACTCTTGTCTACCCCATATGACTCCAAGACTATCAGCTGACTGTCTAGCACACACACTAGAGAGCAAACACGTACCCTGTCTACCCGAGGATGGCCCAAACCTCGCTAGAACCTACAAGCCGTGAGTGAGCTCAATCTAGTGAGATAAGAAATAGCTAATAAGCAGCATCCTAGAATCACAAGATAAGAGCAGAAGTCTAAGCAACTAGACAAGAATAACACTCTAACCTATGCTGGAAGGACTAATCCCAATGCACCCCGAATGCTATGCAACAGAAAGGAGTAAGAGCATAATCAATATAATAAAAACAGTAAAGCATAAAACTCCCCCTCACAACAGTCCATAAGGACAAACCACCCCAAGCTCTCCCAGCAGAGTGAAAACCTAGAGCTATCCAATGGCTTGGTAAAGATATCACTAATCGGTGGTCACTCTCCACAAACCGGAGCACTATATCACCCTTCTCCACATGGTCTCTAAGAAAATGATAACGGATATCGATGTGCTTGGTCCGGAGTGCTGCATCGGGTTCTTGGCAATGTTAATCGAAGTGTTATCACGTAAAAGTGAAACATCGTTGATAACTAACCCAAAGTCCCGCAGGTCGGGCCATCCGAGAATCAGGCCGCAAAGAATCGGCGGCGACAACGTACTCGGCCTCTGCGGTGGACTGTGCAACACTGGACTGCTTCCTAGATGACCAAGAGACAAGAGAAGTGCCAATGAATTGGCAGTGCCAGAAGTGCTCTTCCTGTCTATCCTACACCAAAGAAAGTGCGCATCGGAGTAAGCTCTGAGGGAAAGACAGGAAGATGAAGAGTACCAGATACCATAGTCAATGGTAGCTCGAAGGTACCGAAAGATGCGCTTCACCGCTTGACGGTGAGATACGCGAGGAGAAGCCTGAAATCGAGCACACAGACACACAGAGAAGTGTATGTCCGGTCTCGAGGCAGTGAGGTACAAGAGGGAACCGATCATGCTTCTGAACTCCTTCTGATCAACGGGCTCGCCATCTTCATCTGGATCAAGAGAAGTCGTTGTCGCCATCGGAGTAGATACTGGCTTGCCATCACTCATGTCAAAGCGCTTCAGGAGGTCTCGAGTGTACTTGCCCTGATGCAAGAAGGTACCCTCCCGAGTCTGCTTGATCTGGAAGCCAAGAAAGAAGCTCAACTCACCCATCATGCTCATCTCAAACTCCGAGCTCATGACATCGGAAAACTGAGAAACAAGAGCATGTGAGGAGCCGCCAAAGATGATGTCATCCACATAAATCTGGACGAGCAGAAGATCAGTGCCATGCCGGCGAATGAACAAGGTCTTGTCTACTTTACCCATCTCAAAACCATGACTCAACAGTAGGACTTAAGCCTCTCATACCAAGCTCTAGGGGCTCGCTTAAGTCCATACAAAGCTTTGGAAAGCTTGAAGACATGGTTTGGGTATTTGGGGTTTTCAAACCAGAGGTCGTTTGACGTAGACCTCTTCCTCAATAAAGCCATTGAGAAAGGCACTCTTGACGTCCATCTCGGTAAAGTTTGAAACCCTTAGAAGTGCAAAGGCAAGCAGATTCTAATGGCTTCAAGTGCAGCTCAGGGCAAAGGTCTCTCAAATCTAGACCTCAACACAGGAGTACCCCGAGCTACCAGCCTAGCCTTGTTCGAATAACCACTCCATCCTCACTCGCTTGTTCTTGAACACCCACTTAGTCCCAATAATATTGTGATCCGCGGGGCTCGACAAGCGACTGACCTTGTTTCTCTCAAAATTTTCCAACTCCTCATGCATGGCATTGACCCAAGACTCATCGATAGAGCATGACAAACATCCTTGGGCTCAAAAGAGGCAACAAAAGCAGAGTGGAGATGTAGTGAGACATGCTGGACTTTGAGCGTGTAACGCGCTCAAAGAGATCTCCAATGATCTGCTCAAGGATGAGCTTTTGGATATGATGGGGAGGTCTTGGAAGAGAAGTAGTGGCCTCTACCTCATGAGTGATGAGGTAGGAACAGAGCCACTAGCTCCCGAGGATGCGGAAGGAATGGGCCGATCTCCTTGAGGTGCGGTGGTGGAAGTAGGCACCTCAAGGGAGGAGAAAGCTGGATCGGGTAGACAACCCTCATCTTCATCCTCCTCATCATCCACAAAGATGGGCTTGGACCGCTCTCATCAACTCGAGATGTCGAGGCCTAGTCCCGGACCGGCCTCATCGAAGGTCACCTCGCAGTCTCTACCATTTTACTAGACTCGCAGCCTCGCACCCTATAAGCCCGCGAAGAAGTCGAGTAACCTAAAAATTCCATCACAGAACGTGACTCGAACTTATCTAGGTTCCCGGACTTGAGAATAAAACACTTGCAACCAAAAACACGAAAATGAGATACGGCTGGCTTTCGCGTATCTCAACTCAAAAGAAGTGCGATGCAAGTGTGCCTCGTAAAAACTCTGTTTGAAACATGGCACGCGGTGGCTATTGCCTCACCCAAAACTTCCTAGGTGTAGAATACTCATTAAGCATCGTCCCGGCCATTTCGACCAAGGTACGGTTCTTCCTTTCCACAACGCCATTTTGTTGGGGGACGTATGGAGAAGAGAACGGTGCTCTACACGACTCATCGCAAAACCTCTCAAAGTAGGAATTTTGAACTCCGTGCCATTGTCACTACGGATCGCTCGTAAGGCACCCGAAGCTCAATAGAAAGCCTCAATGGACCTCGAAAATGTGTAAACGTCTCATCCTTCGAGGCTAAGAAAACACCAAGAGTACCTCGAGAAGTCATCGACTACGACAAGAACATACCACTTCCTCCCGCCGATCGCACTCTAGCCGGTCAATCAGTATCCATGTGGAGCAATCGTCGTGCATCGGTCATCGTGGCTCGTGGCCGAGGATGAGAAGAGGTAACCATCTTGCCGTGCGGCAAGGAGTGCAAACAAGATCTTTGACCATCTTGAGCTTTGGCGCACCACGAATGAGATCGTGGCCGCTAACTCGGTCAAATGATCAAATCCAATATGACCAAGTCTCCTATGCGGAAGAGAGGTCGCGGAATCGGAAGCAACTAAACACCGAGAGGATCACGGAAGACTCGTAAAAATCAGCACGAAAGATCCTCCCAAAGCGAAAATCCATAAACCGGTGCGCCCAAGAATCAAGAATTTTGCAATTGTTTTTCTTAAAGCTCACCTCAAAGTCGTCATCGGTAAGCTGAGAAACTGAAAGCAAATTATACTGCAGCTTACTAACCAAGGCAACATCTTTTAAAACAAAAGACTCATTAATGCAAGATCGTACCTTTGGCGATGACACGCCTGCATGAAGCATCTCGAAGGTGATCGTCTCATCACCGGAGCACGGGCAAGGGAAGAAAACCAACGGAATCTCCGGTCATGTGTCGTGAACACCCGAGTCTACGAGCCAAACCTTTCCCTTCCTCGCCGCGAACTGAGTCAAGCAGAGTAAAGTCTCGATTGGGGTAAATCAACGATGATTTGGCACCCAATACTGAATAACACGTCGAGCAGATGAAGTAGTCAAGCACGACTGACCTCTATCTACCCTACGCTCCCTGTTACTCAAAGCAGAAGGTCTAAGAGCAGACCCGAAGCTGTTGCTGAGTCCGACTGCTACGGGAGAGCGAGTCGGAGTACCAACAACACGCTGATCTCGCCGCGGGTAGCTATCTCGATGGAAACGAGATCTACCCTCAGGACGGCGGATATCATGACCTGGGGCAAATCGAGGACGAAAATCAGAAGAACCAGAAAAACCAAGTCCTCGATGCTGCCCGAAAGCATCAACAGTAGCAACCTTAGACCTCGTGCTGGTCCTAGGTGCACTCAAGATCTGGGGCTGACCCTGAATACGCCTAAGAGCTGCAACACGGTCTCTCTGTGCAATCCTGGCACGCCTGAAGCATCGTTCGATCATATGTCCATCCTTCTGACAGAAGGTGCAATGAAACTTCACCCTGTGAGAGGCCGGGTTGCGGTGGAATCACCTTGTCGCCGTAAATCCCTTGGACGAAGCCCGCAGATTTAAATTTGACTTTCTCAGTCCTGGGCTCAGTCTCGATCACACCTGGTGCTATGGGTCTGAGCACGGCAGGTGGATGCTTCCTCATGTCCTCATAGAAATCATATCCTAGACCCTGATTAAATCTGCAAATCTTAGATTGGTCTAGAATAAGATTGAGCTTCTTCTTGCCTCCTACAAATCTCTCGAGAGTGTTCATAAGATACCGACACTCCCAAAAGAGAGGTGCAAGAAGAGCGAGGAGAAGGGGGAACAGCAGAGGGTAAGGAAGCGGAAGAAGAACCAACAATAGAGGAAAGAATGGCTTGTGCACGCACGGTACCGACTGATGGGACAGTCCTACTACTAGCGAGTTGGCTCACGTCGCTAGACGTCTCTACCTTACCCTTGGGCTTCTCCCCAACACCAAGGCACACACATTACAACATGATTGTGACTTCTCTAATTGATCCTTAGTTAGCTTCACGCATTTTTCTTCCAAAATAATCAAGTCGATTTTAATTTATCACAATTTTTGCAAGGTGAGCTAACAGGTCCTTAGAAGCATATTTAGCTATTTTCTTGTTGTAATCAATCATTTCTTGGAATTGTTTAGAAAGCAGATTCAAGTTCAAGATTAATTTAGGACAATTTAAACATGAAGCAGTTGGCTCAATCAAAGAAGCATGCAATTCAGCAATTTTATGATCTGCTCTTTTTAAGTTCATTTTAAGTTATTGCAATTTTCACAAGTTTCAGTGATCAATAAGCATAGTATAAAGACCTCTAAAAGCATTATCCTTATCCTCACATGAGGTGCAAGAAGTAGTCCAATATTAGAGGAAATAGAAGCAACCCTACTCATTTCTAGTTCAACAAGCAGACTATCATTCTTCACCTTAAGCAAATCAAGCTCGAAGTCAAACTATCATGAGAGGTCCTTAGCTTTTCCATATCTCCAAGCAAAGAAGAACATACATCACATTCGTCACGAGGGAGCGGATATAAGTGAAGTAAACTCCGTGACGATCTCTCTACTTCCTTCTCAAGATCCACAACCCTAGCTCTAGATTTAGCATAGAACTTTCCTAACCCGTAAATGCAGTATAGAGCTGGTCGTAGGAGGGACCTACCTCATCGGAGTCATTTGTAGAGCTCATTGTCACGACGTCGTTGTCGTTGGCCATGAAGCACATGCCGATGAAGTCGTCGCGCCCTTGGGATCTTGATCATCCTTGTCGTCGTCGTCGCTCCACCCCTCCACGTCGCCCCGAAGTCGATGTCGTCGAGCGTGAGGACACGGTGGAAGAGCTTCTTGGCTTTGCCAAAGTTGCGGAACTTCTTCTTGCCTTGAGCGTGAATCGGGGCTTCTTGTTGCGGTTCTTGTCGATGTAGTCGTTCTTGCTTACACCGTAGTCGTTCTTGCCTTTCACCGCTTGGGCAATTTGCCGAATGTGGTTGGGGCCGCCACACTCGAAACAAATGACAGGTCCTCCTCTTTCTGTCCCTCCTCCTCTTGTAAGCATGGGAAAACTTCCGAGCTAGGAGGGCCAGTTGCTCATCCTCGAGCTGCTCTAACTGATCATCAGTTATGTCACAGAGAGCAGCAAGGGAGAATCCACACGGCAGATCAGAAGAAAGACCGGAAGTTGAATCGGGATTGGTGACTAGGGCCATCGACTGTGACTTCGACTTGCGAGAGACAATGTCAATCTCGTGAGTCTTGAGGCGCGAGTATAGCGCATCAAGAGTCAAAGTCGAGAGGTCCGTGGTGTCCTTGATGGTAGTCACTTTCATCTCCCAAACACGCAGATCGAGTGCAGTGAGCATTTGTCGAGCGTTATCCGAGTCGGAGTATGTGAGACCGACCGCTCGGAGGTTGCTCAGAATTTTGTGAAAACGCGCAAAACACTCATCAAGAGACTCGCGTGAGCATTTCAAACTTGTTGTAATCTCGCTTGAACCGTCCTGTCGAACCGTCTTAATCGGGTGGTGCCCTCATGATATGCGTCGAGGGTCGCCTGGATGTCGAAGGCCGACGTGAGATGAGAGATGCGATCAAGTCGCTCTGCTCGGACCACGGATTATAATGTTCCTTGCCTTAGCATTTGCCTCAACATCAGCCATATTATTAGCATTGATGTCCTCATCGGTAGGAACAACAAAACGGGTCTTGACCTTGCGCCAGATGGCATACCCACGGGCTCGGATATATGTCTCCATTCGGCTCTTCCGGAAGGGTGTCGATGCCATCAAAACAGGCGGCTTGGTCGAGTACTTGTCTGTCGCCATGGCTCTTGAGACCGGTTAAGATCTATAGACAAGAGTTAACCGGCTCTGATACCAATTGAAGGATCGGAAATGGCAACAGAGGGGGGGTGAATGATGCATTTTAAAATTCTCCCAAAGGAATCATTCTAAGTTCTTCTCCGATAGCAATGGAAGCTATGAAGTAAGAAACTAAACTTTTACTGAAAAACTCACCCCTAGTATTCTCACACAAGACTTGCCCACAAAATACACGCTAATTGGAGCAACAACTGAAAATACATAATCTGTTTTTGTAAGCGCAGAGAGACAACCAAATAAGAGAACACCAGCTGAGAACTGAAATCAATCAAAGCAACCGAAGGGCAATCACTGACTGCAGCAAAGAAAACAGCAAGCTGTTCAACAAAAGAAAGAAGGAAACTAGTTCATTCTGCTGTCCAAAACAGCATACTGCTGACCGAAACATCACAGGAAACAGCCTCAAAAAGTTAGTTCAATCTGCTGTCCAAAACAGCACATAGCAAAATTCTTGAAACAACAACGAAAAGGGCTGAGACAACACCTGGGACCTGTACTCAAAGCTGTCCAAAAACAGAGGCAAGAAACTGAAAACAAGACAGCTACCTGAGTAAAGAAAGCAGCCCTACTGCTGAACCGAAAAAGCAGCAGCTTTGCAGCACAATAGAGAGCAGTCATGCCAGAGAAACTTGCTGCCGAAAATAACAAAAAGACTGCAGACCAAGGAGTAGTAGCTACTGCACACAAGTAGTTTAACCAAGGCAAAACAGGAAGGAAGAACAATAAAAAAAAAACTAGTAGCAATCGAACAGAACCATGTTAATCTGCAGAACATTGAACAGAAAGTGCACACACGTGAATAGTAGAGACTGCAAGGGAAATAGCCGAAACATTGAAGTACAGGCAGCTGAATGAATGCAACTCAAACGCAGCACCCTGACACTTTGGAACCGAAAAAAAAAAAACAAAGACAGCTAGCCGAAATATGTTAATTGGAACATGCAGCAAGGAGGGAGCACAGACTGTTGCTGCTACCAAACTGCAGAACTGCCGAGACCTGTTGCTACTTGCATGCAGCCGAAAAGATGATATGCAATCAATTTTGGCTGCTCCTCACAGGAACTAGAAGGAGACTAGAAATTAAACAGGAGCTTGAAATAACTAACAACATGTAACCTGAAACTGAGCAAGAAGGATGTAATCGGCTGCTGCTTTTCAAGAGAAAGCTTAGCACTAAAAAAAGAACAGAAAGGAACATGACCCTAGGAAATTTAACTGACCAACTAGGTCTTGAAACACATCCCAATCACATAGCAATAAACAGTGATATCAATTTTTTTTTTGCTTTTGGGATGAACTAGCCAAAGAGCTATGAGATGAATCCCTGTTCAAAGCACAGATGAAAATAAACACACATATATATATATAGCACTAGAACAAGAACAATAATTAAAAGGAGAGCAAGTAAATAACACACGATATAAAACAAGCATGTTCATATTGAGACGAAGAGCGATGAATGTTTATATCAACTCTTCCATGTCTCATCCAAGAACACCCACAAGGAGAGAATAAAACATTAAAACTTGCATACAATTTTTCTCTCCCAAGAGCACAAGCATTAGGAAATCCTAATATTCATACCCATTTCTATCTCTCTCTCTCTCAAGTGCACTTCTCCACCTAGAGAGCACCTCTATTTATAGCCTCCACTAATGGGTCTAGTAGATTACTTTACCCATTAGGTCACACCACTCTCCACTAATGGGTTTATACTCAATTATACCCATTAGGTTACAACTCCTCTCCACTAATGGGTTTACACTCAATTATACCCATTAGGTTACAACACCTCTTCATTAATGGATCATCCCATATAATATCCGCTTCAATTTTGCAGCTTTGCGTATTTTCCAAAACGCCCCTCTGCACCTTCACGGAAGCTTCCTCGTCTCTTGCCGCCATCACGCCGCAGCCACTTCGAGTCCTTGCCGTCTTCGACACATCCCGACCGCTCGACCTCAAGACCGCTGTGCCTAGTCCAACCACCCGTGTCTCGCCACGACTCCCTCAAAGTCCTGCAGTCATCACCGACAAGAAAACACATTACATAGCACCGCACCAGATGATTTAAATAAATATCCGCATCGGTAAAAAGCATAAAAATACCCGGAACAAACTCAAACTTTCTAGGACACGTGTCAATTACTCATCACACAGCTGGGGTTACCTGCACATGGTCTCTCAGCATGAACAATCCGTTATTCTTCGAGAACAACCTAAACTGATAAAGCAAATTGAAAAAAATTTTGACATCGAGAGTTGCCCGAGGAGACAGCCTATGGCCTACTGTAGGTCACCATATAGGTCAACCTCCATGTGATCACCCCTTACTGTAGTATCGAGCTCCATCATTGAACTCGAGGCATCACTATTACCAGCATCAGGCTGATCAACAAAGTGTGCCTCTGCAGCCTTCTTCGCTGGTGCCTTCTTGCCTTTGGCAACTGCAACCGACTCTTGGTAGAGTTCCACCAGATGCCTTGGGGTGCGACAAGTGTGGGACCAATGGTCCAAACAACCACACTTGTAGCAATGCGAAGGAGGGTAGGTCTTTTTGTTGCCAAAATCTAGCTTTTGTGCCTTGTCCCTACCTCACCGCATCCAACAGGACTTGCCATTATCCTTCTGTACACTCGGCTTCTTCCACTGTCCACCCCTCTGCATGGGGCCCCTTCTGCGGCCACAGCTACCACTGGTCCTCCGGGAATAAGCATGTGCTTCTGGCAATGGCTGTGACCTAGTAGGACAAGTCTGGTAATTCTTTATCAGTAGCTCATCGTTCTTCTCTGCCTCGAGAAGAGTGGTAATCAGCTCCAAGTACTTCTTGTACTTGGCCTGACGGTACTGCTGCTGGAGTGTCCTGTGAGTGGGGTGAAAAGTGCTCAAAGTCTTGTCGATCATCTTGGCATCTGTAATCTCCTAGTTACAAAATCTGAGTTTAGCGACAAGCTTGTGAATGGCAGAGTTATACGCAGACATCTTTTTAAAATCCTAGAACCTGATGTTGGTCCATTCACACTGTGCTTCAGGCAACATGATGGACTGCTACTGATCATATCTCTCCTTCAGAGAGTTCCATAGTGCCAACGGGTCTTCTTCCAGAAGATACTCAAACTGCAGGTCTGGGTGGATGTGGTGTCTCAAAAAATGTAGTGTCGCACATTTGGCGGCGTCAAGAATGGTGGATGTCCCAGCTGCAGGCTGAGTTATTGCAGCGCCGAGTGATCTGGCCGTCAGATTGATCTTAGCATCCATGGCCCATGTGAGGTAGTTGCTACCATCAAGAGCGAATTCGACGAACTCCTTCTTAGCGATGTCAGACATTTCCTATATTATCCATGTGCAATCATAAATTTACTTCAGGTAAATAGCATGGATTTTGCAAAATCAGCAAGGTATTAAACTTATTCATTCAACAAATAAATTCCCAGAATTTTCTGAAATTTTCTAGAATTTTCTAGCAATTTTAATAATTTTCTACTAATTAATAAATAATATCCAGAAATATTAAATAAAAATAAAATAACATACTACGTAAAGTAATTCCAGGAACATAAATAACAATGCCATAATATTAACTGGATAATAATGAAGTTGACATAATATAGTAAATAAAAACTCATAGAATAAATCGAATTTACTGGACCAAAATGTAATTACAGTAAACAGCGGGGGCCTATTCATAATTTTTATTTTCAGTTTTATCATATCCCTCAATTTAATCAAAATCTAGGGGTGAACGGAAAAATGCCACCAAAAAGAAAAAATGTGGTTTCAGAAAAGTTCGGGGCCTTGTTGCAAAATGTCAGCCCCCTTCTTATCTCTTCCACCTACCCCCGATTTTTTCGGCCACAACGGCCATTCCTCTGCCTGGCCACAACAGCTTCTCCTACCTCCCCCTTTTCTCGCTCTCCCTTGGCCACGCTGGCCTCTCCCCCTTGTTTTTCGGCATAACAACTGTTCCACCTCCCCCCATTTTTCGGATTGAGATGCGGGCATGGTCAACGAGCTGGCGGCTGGCGGCGCTCACGCGCGAGCTCAGAGCTCGTCGTGGCGTGTGCGGGTGCGCGGTCGCCGTGTGGGATTCGGCCTCAGGGAGGCGCGCGGCCACAGGTGCTACCGCTGATAAGCACGGGGATCCGAGGACCGGTCACGGCGGCAGGAATGGGGCCCGCTACGGCGGTGGCGGCCGGGCGCGGGGTTCGGCGTAGCTGCTGGGCGCGAGGGCTAGTGTGGTGGCGCCGACTGAGTGCGGGGCGGCAACGGCGGTGGCGGTGGCCGGACGCAAGGCCCCTCGGCAGCGGCCAGGCGTAAGGCCCTTCGGCGGCGGCCATGTGCAAGCCTGATGCGGTGGCGGCCGCCACTGGGTCCGACGACGGTGAGTGCGCGCCATGTGGCCTCACGATCGCGGAATCGGGAGAGGCCCGACGCAGTGGGCGGTCGGGTGCAAGGCCCATTTTGGCAGTGGCGGCCGGATGCAGCCCCGACGAGCCGCTGCCAGATGCGGCCTAGCGCAGCAGCGGCCAGATACGGGGCCCGGCGCAGCGGCGTCCATATGCGCACTCGGCGCAGTGGCGGCCAGATGCGCGGCCTGGTTCAGAGGCGGTGGCCCGACGCGGCTGTGCTTCGGGCACAGTGAGCGGCGAGGCTCCTGATGGGATCAGTGGAGGCACTTCGGGCGCACTGCCGTTGACATGTATGGATGCAATTATGGTGTTGTTTGCATGATCAATACAGATTTGTTTTCCCGATTGTTCTAGGATGTGAGATCTTATTTGCATGAATAATATTTCATTCAAGGTTTTATGCGTAGCAAATACCAGATCTGTCTATGTGCGAGTTGCAAGAAGAAAATTAATCTATTGCAGATAGTAACAAATATCAATCGATTCATGTATGATATCGACAAGTAATTCGAGAACCAATCTAGATTGAAAACTTGGATAGCACCATATGGGGAATAAGTTCATGAGTTTGCATACTGTACACCTTGTAGAGTCTCGTGCTGATAACGTGTTGCGAAACTATGGAGTAGATGAACAGCAATGCAATCCACGAGTACAATCACCGGAGAGGATTAATCACTTCACACAAGGCACACAAGAGTAGAACACCAGAAAGTCTTCTTTTACTAATAATGGATGGATTTACATGAGGTATTGCCTCTATATTTATAACAGAAACTATCAGAGGTAGTTTAGATATTTGCCCACACGGAAACCTAATTGGTTTCATAATAGTTTCGTCATTTTCTTTTTTTTTTCTTTCTTCACCACGCGTGACACCAGGCATTTACCCACACTCAGACACACACAAACGGTACTCCCCATGGCTTCATTTGCTCTGGCCAGCAAAACCTGATGAGATGAGCTACCAATACACGTGGCACAATCATGTAACATCATCTAATTCTGGCGAAGGTGCACATGTAAAGCCAACGTGTGGAACTGCGGCGAGAATTCGAACTCGCCCTTAGCAATAGCGAGTGGTAAACCCACAGTGATTTAAACTCAGCAAATTATGGGAGCCTTCTCCAAAGAAAATGAGCGTACGCTGCTTGTCGTGGGGAGCGCAACGTGCTCTCTCGTAAAAGGCGAAAGAACAGCTCGCTTTGCGCTCACCACATGCCTCGACGCAAAACGACCAGTACGGGACTAAAAATGGGACACGGGACGAGGCATCGAGAGAGCTGTTATGCCACACAATTTTACGGCGTCAGGCGGGCCTCGAACCTGCCTCGCGGCTGGGCCACGCCCGCTCCCGTGAAGCAGCGCGGTTGAGATGGGCCGTCCGCGAAGGCGTTTTCTTGGTGGAACGAACCGCCAGGCGAGCTCCTTCAGCTGCTGACCGAGTGGGCGCGCATAGTAGTTGTTATGCATCTTCTGGACCAGTTTTTGTAGCAACAGAGCCCCTCGTCCTCTCTCCCCACCACGATGCCTGCCAGCCTGTCCTGATTAGACTGTAAAAAAAGCTTGAGACTCGCGAACTGCTCAAGTTTAGCTCGCTCTAGATTCGATTCGAGTTTGACTCGAACTCCAAACAAATCGAATTCGAACTTGATCCCAAACTCGCAAGCTTCAACGAACCGAGCTCGAATAGCTCGCGAGCTTAAGATTTTTTACATAAGTAGCCCAGGCCCAACTCCTGAGTAGCACTCGCCCGGCCGCCCATCGTCCCCCTCCCACGAGTCCCACGCGCCCCTCCTCTCCTCCCACCCGTCGCCCCTCCTCATCTGCCCTCCCCCGGCGCCCCTCCTCTCCCCCGCCGCCGCCCCTCCTTGCCCCTGCGGCCTTCTAGCGTCGCCCCCAGCCTCCTCGACCTGGATCCAGCCAGATCCCTGGCCGACCCCGCCCCCTACAGCTCGTCCACGGCTCCCCAGCTGCTCCGGTCGGCTCAACCTTCTGGCGCCACCTCCTCCCGGCTCCCCCAACCACCAGTAGGCACCAACTCTCGGTACTTCCTATCTACTCCCTCAGCACCGAGCCTACACGAGCCGAGTTTGAGCGAGCTCGAGTTTTGTCCGAGTTGAGCTCGAGCCCAGCTTAAAACTCGATGTCAATTTCAAGCTCATTCGAGCTCGGCTCGTTTACAGCTCTAGTCCTAACCTAGCCCCGAGGGGACATGACCCCACTCGCTCCATGGATCGACTCTCAAAGATCCCTACGAAAAACATGTTAAATATTTTTAAATAATAATATGACCTTTTTATTAATTTATAATTATTTAGATATACTTTTTTTACAAATTATAATTTCAAAATATATATAACATATAAATTTATGTTTTAGTATAAATATATAAAAAAATAATATAATCTTATATTAAAAATATAATATATTATTTAAAAATATAATATATTATTTACCAGATCTCCGTGGGGCCCCGCGTGGGAAGGACAACCCTTGTCCCCACCTCGCTAGCTTAGCGGGGCACTACCCCGTTCCCTATGGGGGGAGAGCGCTCCTTCCCTGATAGGGAAATTTTCCACAGGGCTTCCTCTTGCAGGGAAAATTATCACATCTAAAACAAATAAATAAGATGATTTCTCTGTCATCGTTTTCAAATGATATATCAAAATAACTTTTTTAATTAAATTTATCAAGATTCCATTAGTTTATATAAATATTCAGACTACGACTGCGTGCCATCAGCAACAGCAACAAGCTGCAGTCCCAAAAAAAACTGACCTTTAACTTTCCACTTCTCTCTCCTGTGTTACTGTTACTCGTGTTTGGCCACGCGCACTTTATTCCCCGTACGGACCTGACCGACGTCTGCTCTGCCCCTGCGCCGTGGCAGATCTGGCCGGTCCTTCTTCACGTACTCGTGTCATCATGAGCACGGTCGATTGGATAGATTGATCGACCGGCCACACAGTGCGTACCTTGTTGCTATCTACGCTTTTTTTCCCTGCCTTCCGCAATGTCTCGTGCGGAGAAAATGTTCGTATTTGTTACGCGCGCGCGGCGAACAACGGTCGTGTTCGAAGATCCTTGTTCCGCGTCTGCAGCTTGGGCCGGTTACCGTTGTGCTAGGCCTGTTTATATTTACTTTTAGATTTAGTTTATAAATAAGAACAGTTTATAAAAAAATATATATAGAAAAAGATATTTCCATATAATTTTAGCCGATATAAATAAAGTCACTATAATATATACTACAATTAATTAGTAGACTCTATTTTAAATAGACACATAGACACTCCATTTAAAAGTTAGATATTGTAAAAATGTTATTAACTACAGAAAAGTAGTTTTTAAAAGTTGATATGAACAGGGCCTATATATATGCTGAGTAAGCTCGTAGGTGACATCATGGGATTTGTTTCAAACATAAAATTTGCCTGAAAAGCATGTTTTGAACCGGCGTCAAATTCTACCACAGATATCATATGCTTGCACACTACTAGTCCGAGTTGTCACTAGGGCTGTAAAAAAACTCAGACTAACTACTCAAATTCGGCTCGATTTAGACTCGATTCGACCTTCGATCGCCATTTGTTGCCCCTAATCTTCTACGGCATCACCTCTTGTCCTGCCTCACTGGATATCTGCTGCCACGCCTCGCCTCCATGATCTCCTCCGTCACCACCTCTCATTCCACCTCGTCGACCACTAACCATCAGGCATCTCCCTCACCATCTCCTCCTCCGCCGTCTCGTTCTACTGCACTGCCATGCTCGCCCCCATGAACACCCGTGGTGAGCGCTTTAGCACCCTTACAATCTCTCTATTTTTCTCTTGTCTTGCTCTTTTCTTCTTGATTCATCCAAACCTGCAGTTCTTGAATCTTGATTTGTTTAGGCTTTCTCTTCCTCCTCAGCACCCTGACTCCTAGGAAGTCATCCCTGTCGTTGCCCATATGTTGTTATAGAGCTTATTTGAGTCGAGATCGAGTCCAGCTTCAACATCAAAACCCAACCCGAGCTCTCTCGAGCTTAGCTCAAGCTTGCATCGAGCTTGAGCCAAGAACCTAGGCTCACTCGAGCTCACTGGTTTACGGACCTAGTTGTCACTATGGAATGTCTTTTTGGAATACGACCTTCATCTTGAACTTAAATTGCGTACTCAGTTCATTTTACAATATACTTCCCCATTATATTTTTCACATAGATAAGATTTAGAGAAGTCGAGGTGAGAGGAGAAAAAATTGGCATGTCCACCCTTTTTAAAAAATAATGCATTTTCACCGATGGTTTTAGCAAATTATGGCATTATGAGCTGAAATCGCAAATTATGATGTTTATCATGAGAACTTTATAGAATTGAGGGCTTATTTTTTTTAAGCTATAGCTTATTAGTCTAATAAATAATGATTGCTGAGATAATCCAAAAGATAAAAGTCACCGGCAAGCCAAAAAGAATAGGCTTGATTCTAGCTCATGTCTACCCCACCGCCCAGATTCTTGACCGCAATTTAGGTATATCTCTCTTATTTTAATGAAAAATCTAGCCAGTTTCTTCAGCTATTCTTGTTTTTTTAATCATAGAAACTTTAACCAACCTATCTACGAGGGTTAATTAACTAATTAAACTAGCATCACCGTTTAACCCTCCAAACAAACTAAGCTACTTAGGGCCTATTTGGTAGAGCTTCAGATTCTCATTTTTCAACTTCTGCTCCAGATTCTGTAAGAATCCACTTCTATGAGAATCTGGAGCTATCTCTGAAAAACGTTTGGCTAGTGAGTTGGCTCCAGATTTATAAAAGATGATATTTGAGGAAAATAGACCATGTTACCCCTAGTTGTACGTTCAAATACATGCATTCTACAATTTGTTATGAGACACCATTGCAAATAATGGTAACTTGACCATATATATATATATATATATATATATATATATATATATATATATATATATATATATATATATTCTTCATACTATGTAGTATATAATTGAGCTCACAAATTGCATATTCTTGGCGATTGAGCCAATGTTAATAATTAAATAGCATTAGTAACTATGATCTATGGGACAAATACATGACAAGAAGGTTGTAATCTTAACAAAACATCACAAGATGCTATAGCAGCAATATTGTCGCAACATCCAAAATTATGATTCATAAGAAACTTCTGTCAAAACATAAGGGCATAAATCGAACATCCAAACTCAAATACCGAAGCTCACATCCAAGCAACATTTGGCAAAGACTCAAAAAGGCGGCGGTGAATAAGTATTTACAATGCCATGTACAACAAAAATTCGAGCACAAATTAGTACAAGCTCAAGATATCGCAACACGCTCGAAGCTAAATAAACAACGTGAATGTTGCACAACGTAAAACAATAGCTAGCATCTTGTGATCACCGCTTGGCCTCCATAACATATCTATATCCAGTGCACATTATGGGCATTCTTTCTCATTGTCCCCAAGGCGTGAAGATGGAATGAGTATGCTCTCAAATCTGCTACATCGAGAAACATTTTATAAAAATCTTTCCATTTATTACATACTTGTGTGAAGAAGTATAACTTTTGATACTTCTTGCTAAAGTTTCAAATGTATGCTCTTCCTTTATTTCCTATAATGCAGATACAAATAATAATTGAATATCAATACTACTGTTGATGAGTGCACATCCAAAGCAATACTACTGTTGATGAGTGCACATCCAAAGCAATACTACTGTTGATGAGCTACAGAATGATTGAATATGAACCACAGAGATACATGAAAAACAAGAAAATTCAACATAGCAATGCAGCACAGCTATCTCACAGTATTATGATTAAGAAAATTTTGACACATGCATATTGCTATACATATTTCTAGTGCTCTTAGCAAGATTCAATCCAGTAAGATAACAAATCAATTCATATTGTGCATTCACCCTTCCACAAAGAACATATCCAACAAGATTCAATCGGCACAAACTGGGATTGACAAAGAGCATTCACCCTTCCACAAGAACAAACTAAAATCTTTGTACTACCTCATAAACAATTCATATTGTGCAAATTACCATTCATACAGCAATTAACAGATCAATTTTTTAACGGGTTGGGGGGGATAGTGCACCTTGGGGCGAGAACAACAGCAGGTGGAGCTTGGTGTCACGGTAGGTGGTCGCACTTTGCACCGTGGCGGGGAGGAGGAAGAGGCCGGGGCGGCGCCGGAGCTCGGGAGGAAGGGGCGGCGCCGGGGGAGGTCGGGGCTGGGGCGACGTCGGGGGCGGCCGAGGAGGGAGGCGGCGGCGCGAGAGGGGTATGGGAGAGGGGAAGTCGGCGGCGCGAGAGGGGAAAGGGGAGGGGAAGGTGGCGTGAGAGGGGAACGGGAGAGGGGAGGGAGGTGGCGAGACGAATGAGGGAGGCGGCGGGGGAACGGGAGAGGGGAGCAAGGGGTAGTTAAGTGGTATTTTGCGGGTAATTTTTATCCACTTCAATGGGCAGATTTGATTAAGGGTAGACAGCTCCCCATGAGAATCCACCAAAAGACTGCTTCTCCTGTCTAATTCATTTTGGAGAGTGCTTCTCGCGAGAAGTAGAATCTAATCATTTTGAGAATCTGAACGTTTAGTACAGCTCCATGAGAATCTATTGAGAAGTTGGGAGTAAAAGCTGTACCAAACAGGCCTTTATATAGCACCAAGCATTAGCAAAATACCAGGCATGATTATTACAACTATACGTTCCTCTACTTCCAACGTCATAGCATAAAACTATAAATATGATTTCCAGTTCATCCCCACGCTCTGTTTGTTGCTAGCTTTGGCATTCGTCGAGTTATGCCACGATGGCGAAATGCTTCTTTCATCTACCACTTATTTGCTCTTCGAAGCTCCAAGGGTCAACGCAGCTAGCTAGACAGTGCATGGACAAATGGATAGAATGCATGCACGGCAAAAGACTTTCCATTTATCACTTCCTGATTTGCCCTTTAAACCCCCCCCCCCCCCAGGTCAATCTTAAAGGGGCGCTCATTTTAACGATAGCTTTTAGTTTTTAGCTGAAATTTCACTGTAGTTGGTTTTTTACTGTAGCTGATTTAGTTTTTTAGGTATAATTAATTTTAAAAAATATATAAAAATAGAAAAAACATGTTAACCCATTAGGAACAATATAAAGGAACACAGAAAAAAGAAAATACAAAAAAGTCTAAAATATCTAAAAAATTTTAGAAAAAGACGAAATACTGAATAGTGAAAAAAAAGCAGAAATTAAAATCTGAAGCTAAAAAAATCGAAACAAACGGGGCTATAGTAAAAGTTTTGTCTGTGATGGTTGTTAGTATAGCAGTGCTCCTAGGTGCTAGTGTTAGCAACGCTAATTCCGGGTAGTTTCTCGCTACCCGACAAGATCATGGCGTAAACAGAGCTAGCGGGTCTGACGGGAGATTAGACACTAAGCAGGCAGCATCATCGAAGGACTGCCATCCGAACGGTTGAGGAGGAAGGAGTTCTCATCATCATGTACACGCGTATTGTAGTAGCTCCGTGTATGGCTTGAGAGATCAAACACTTTGTGGTTGACGTCTTTGGTCGATGTTGCGTTCATGTACGGTTACGCATGAATCTGCGTCGACTCCCCCCGGTTTGTCCTGAAATTTACCAAGAGATCAGGCTGGTACTGATAATGATTTACCGTCAAGCACAACTTTACTTGAACAAACAAGCAGTGGCGATTCTATGTCGAATCGTCCGGCCAGCACTGGCTACAGTCACCAAAAGCTCTTGAAGGACATCTGTTGGCCCTGTTTTTTTGGGTTTTAGTTTTTGGTTTCTCCGAAATTCAAAATAAATAGAGTAATTTCTTCAAACGAATTCTTTAAATTACCACTCAAACTTAAAATCACATATGTCGTCATCTGTCATCTGCTGTTATTTTAAAAAACACTTAAAAAATCATAGTCACAGAAGGAAAAAAACAGAGTCATAGTTGTCTGTGCCATGATCGACCATACAATGGCCCACACGCTACTCACATTCGCCCATAGTCCACAGCGACTTGGGGTCACTCACAAGTACTCACATTGAGGCTGCTTTCAGCGTTGCGATGAAAAGCCGCATTCAGTGATCAGAACACTGTAGCAAGCGACGAAAATACTGTAGCACTTTTAGTTTTATTCATTTTTTTGTTTTTTAATATTTTTATGTTTTTTTTGTATTCCTTTAAATTGTCTGCTCTAGATTAGTATATCACTTTTATTTTTATATTTTTTAAAGTTAATTATGTTCAATAAGTCAACTTAGCTATAGTAAAAAATCAATCAGTTATAGTAAAATTTTAGTAAAAATTAAAAGTCATCGCTGTTCCCGATGTCCTCTCACTCGTCCACACGGCTGCAACTGCAGCTCTTCGCATCCACGCGTCACATGACTCGTCCAAATTCTAGCAGGGACAACGCAGGTGAACGCTTCAGAGGCGACAGTGTGCGGGGAGTGGCAGCCAGGGGGCGCGGATGCATATTCGACGGCCACAGCATGCATACCAACGGTGAACTTGCTTCTTATATGTATGTCTGTACATGGATTTCAAGTGATGATTACTTTGATCCTGTTCTAAAGTATCATAGTTTTTAACTGAAATGATACTATAGCTATCATTGATTTTTTAGATATTCAATTAAAATTAAATAAAAAAACATCATTATATCTCTACAAATAGTAAAAAAAAGTCGTATTAAGAAACCAATTCATTCCGAACGGATCTAGAAGCCAACTCGGTTTAGAATGAGATCTTTAACTTACCTACTATTGGGATGGTGCGCGTGAGTTACCTCAATTCATGGTAGTAAATTACCTAACCATCTATCTATATCTATACTAATTTATACTAATTGGAGGTTTTTTTAGAAGCTTCATGTTATTCTTTTGAGGTGAAAAGGATAAAAATTACATATTACTTTAAAAATATTTAGAAATTCGTATATTAATCAGAGAAAAAAGAATCTCACCACCCATATATATATATATGAAAAATACTTTCTATATCCGGGTGTAATTACACCCACATCTAATATACCATCTAAACGAACTTGAAATACTCTTTTATCACTTTGAATATACTCGTATACTAATTATAAGATACTTCAATATGAACCACATGAAAAATTACAAGGAAGTCCATAGTTTTTAGCGTATTTTGTAAATACCTTCATATACGCATATAAAAAGGAGTATGTCAAAAAAAACTACATACTACCTCTGAAAAATTATTCATACCACCTAGATGATCTTAAATACTTATATACTATACGTACATACCCTCCGTTACGTGAGATACTTCCTACGGTATGAGATATGACATAGGGTGTAATTACACCGTGTAAAAGAGGTTTCATATATATATATATATATATATATATATATATATATATATATATATATATATATATATATATATATATATATATATATATATATATATATATATATATATATATATGAGTTTCTAAGCTACGTGGACGTCCTTTTTGTGATTAGAAAAATACAAGCAAATACAGGCGTGAGCAGATACTCATTTTCCACAACTACCCTGCTTCGAGCTTCGAATCCAAGCTACAGCCCAATGCAAACAATCCACTTCTCAAACTAATTTTTTTTATTTCTCTCGCTCCCGCTTGGTTCCAAAGATAAAGCATCCAAGCTACAGCCCAATACGAACAATCGACCTCTTGAACCAATTTTTTTTTTATTTCTCGCCCGATTCATTCCAAAGATAAAGCAATGAATCACAAATATATTATATACCTTACTTTTTTTTATTTCTGTCTCACACGTATATCTCTATTATTTTTTCTACTACTTATATTTTTATTCTAAAAGCTATTTCTTCCCCAGTGTCATTTATTTTTAGGTAAAAACTACCGACCGCTGACAATAGGAACACCTGTATGCTCTCCATCTCTTGCTTTATTATTATTTTTTCAGAGGGAGAACCTTTCTTGTTTTATCTGCACGTCGCAATCTGTACTATCTTATTACTTTAGCCCTGTACTACCATGTGGAACAAGAAAACTACTAATAAAACTACATGCCATCCACTAGTGGCCACCCATTACGTTTACCGTCCATGCATGATACTTCCTGATTATTAAAACCAAATAAACTAGAACCACTTAACCAAATGCACATAACTACGACTTAAATTACTTAGTTGCTAGACTGCACTTGTATCTACGCTTGCTTGGAGATTCTTGTTAGTGTTAGTTGACAACTCCTATTATGTCCTTTCGCTTTCGGTCTCCTCTCTTCAATCAGTAAGTGATCGAATAGCGATTTTTTTTTAAAACATCAGAATTGAAAAAACATCTGTAGTGAGTTAGTGGATAGTGTAGTGAATAGTGAAAAAAGTTTGCTGAAGTGAAGTTTAAAAGTTCAAACGATCTCAAGACAAATATTTCTGATGAAGAGATGCACTGAGTTGCTATAGTCGCCTATTTCTGCTCTTTTATGTATGTTCCAGGATCAAAATCTTATGTATATCTTAATTCCATCTTTCATTAATTTTAGGTTAGTGGTATATATATTGTGTAATTTGTGATAAGGGTCTTTTTTTGGCACAGGTACCAGGAATCAAGACAATGCAAGGTGCTTCTTTTCAATATCATTATTACTATTCGTGTGTCCATGATTCTCGTTTAGCTGATATAATTTTAAAAAATCAGATCACTACAAAATGCTCGTTTTATTATCTTTTGTTATATCTATATTTTTCTGGAACTGCAATAACATTATTTACATTTGCCTCCACAGGTCTTAACAACTACCTTTATACCAAATACCAATTAATCCACAAGTTTACAGCAAAGGATTATTAAGATGTGCAGGGTCCTCAAATGTATAAGATTTGCAGGTAGTCTAGTTTAAGGATCAGCTTACAAAATGACACTTGTGAGGATCAGCTGCATAAGTGCAGATATGAAATCAGATCACTACACGCCTTTCTTTTCTTTCGTGTTACTTTCCCTAGCCTGAGTGAAGCGACAGGTCGTGATGTTCATCCGGTGCCTTTTGCTGTTCGCAACGATGCAATCAAGCAGTACTGCTAGCAAAACAAAGACAAGAGCCACCTTATCGGTGCGCTTTTTCGGCCACCTTGTTCGTGCGCTTTTTGCTGAGGTGGGGCAGATAATTCTGCCAACTAAGGGGTGATCGGAATAGCGATGGTTTTTGGTTTTTGACTGAAAAAATATTGTAGCTGGTTGAAAAAACACTGTAGCTGAGTTAGTGGATAGTGTAGTGAATAGTGAAAAAAAAACTGAAACTAGAAACTGAAGTCGAAAAAAGCCGAAACGATCAGGACCTAAGAATCCTACGTTCACACTAATTAGACATACTTTACATTAATTAAACATGCTTACACTAATTGAGTCCTCCTGCCGCATCGGCTAGCTCCGCACAGCCTTCTACCAAGCTCCCTAACTTGACATTTCCTTGTCGCGATGCAGAAGCTCAACGTGTGACACGTGTCGTTTGTCGTTGGTTTTGCGATAGTAGAGAGGGCTAACTTCAAAAATTTGTATATCAAAAGATTAATTTTTTTTAAAAAAATAGATACAAACAGATATGCGAAAGACTTGCCAACTAACACGGACACCTCAGCTCATATCGTCCTCATCAACTGGTGCCTCCTCACCCTCCACGACAGCAAAGTAGCAACCAAGCAGTTCGACACAGTACACCCCCGCTCTCTCTCTCTCCCTTACCTCCTCCTGTTTTTTGGAACAGAAGGGGAAAAAAACGGCTGGTCCCCTGTTTGTTTGAGCCTGCCGGGGGAGCCCCTAGGATTCCACCAAACGCCCGGAGTATCGGACACCTGTGCAAGGCTGGGAACCTCCGTCGTCATCACCATTGGAAACAACTGAAGCAAGAGTGTGTTTTCCAGTGGGTGGTGATGGAAATTAAACACACATGGCGGCTTATCTTGTTCTTCAAGCTAGTAATAATCAAGCACCCACACCATCGTCCCTTGAAAAAAAAGTTTTATGCAGTCCCTCTATCGCAAAAATGCAAGTTGTTTTTACTTTACATGGCCTTCAATACAAGAGTTTGACTATGATTCTGTACCATAATATGCTGGCAAAAAATAAAAATTATATATTATAAAAGTTTTGTAAGATAAATCCAATAACATTATTTTCATGTAGTTGTTTTATATATATTTAACATTTATTAATGTTAAAGTTTGAAAACTTTGAATGAATGGATCTCATAGCGACCTATGTTTGGGACCAAGGAAGTATATAACTATCCTTGTGCGAGAAATTGTCCTCAGTCATCCAATGACAGTGGCCAACTTTTATTTCTGGTTTCTGCTTTTTTTACTATTCAGTAAAATTTTTTTCTGTTTTTTAGATTTTTTGAACTTTTTTGCTTTTGCTTTTTTTCGTATTCCTTTGCATCATCCATAATGGGCTAACATGTGTTTTTCTATTTTTACTTTTTTTAAAAATTTAATTAAGTTAAATAAATCAACTCAGTTACAGTAAAAAAATAAGTCAGTTACAGTAAAAAAATCATAAGTCAACGTCAAACTAAGTGTTACCGAAATCTTCACAAGGACAGTCCGTGTAAAATGCCACAACTAGAGGGATTAATTGGAATAAAAGTTGACTACTGTATACTCCAACTCTAGATAAGGTCGACCCACAAGGGATCAACGAACGTGTTCCGTCTGTGCAAGCATAACGTCAGCATTACAACAGTGAAGGGTGGCATGGATCGTTCTCAGGGTGAGCTGGAAAATTGAAGAGACTGGAGCCCGGAGGTTCCATCCGATCCTTCTTCCCACAGATTCGTGGACGTCGCCGTCGGCCTAACCCCCGCCGCAACTCGGCCGTGCCACGCTGTTTTTTGTCTTGCGCTTTGGCGTCTTTTCGCCTCCCTATGGACCGTCGTTTTTTTTCCCGACTCGGCTAGCTTCGGCTGTATTCCACTGGAGACGGCAGCGGCGATCGACACGCGAAGGGAGGTCGTGGATTCGTGTGGCGCTGTCATGCGTTGGTAGATGGTAGAGGTGGAATGTATCGAATAAGGGTTGAATAGCGTATTTCTTATTATATTCGTATTTTTATAAATAAATATAAATACAAATTTAAATATTTTTAAATACGAATACGAATATAATATTGTAACAAATGTGAATACGAATCGAATATGATTCAATTTGGTTAGATCCGGATATCCTTTAGCTTATGTAGTATATAGATATTAATAGCATTTTATCCTCGTACAGTCACGTCTAATCATTCTAATTTATTTGCTTCCACAAAAAAACACAAATTTACATTGAATAAAAATATGTCCAATAATTAGTTGTATTGCAATAAAATATGTATATTACTTTGTCGAATACGAATAGTCCGAATAAAATAATATTTTAGATGGTAAAAATTCATACTATATTTATATCTATATTTTTATACAAATTCGAATATGAAAATCTATATTGTATTTATATCCTATTGAATATGGTAGCCGTGTAATACAGATAATTTATATCTATTTCCTATCCCTAGTAGCTATATAGCTTTGTGGTAGAAAGAAACTAAAAGATCATTCGTGAGGGAGAAAATAAATACTTTGCAGCATGCATGCATGCTTGCTAGAAAGTACTTCCTCCGTCGTTTTTTAACATTTCATGGTATCTAATGCAAGAATTTGATTTAGTATCATAATATACTAATAAAAATAATAAAAAATATATTATGAAATATTTTTGCAAGACAAATGTAGTGATTTTATTTTCATATAGTTAATCTATATACTTTAATATATATTAATAATTAAAGTTTACAAAACTTGACCGTAGAAGTTCTATATTTTAAAACAGAGGAGTATAGGATTCTTGTAGGCTTTAATTTGCTCGTGTTAGGTCGGGGTCCAAAGTAGTTGTAGTCGCGCCAAGGACAATCATTAAGTGTTTATTAATGCTGCAAAAACGCAGAGATTGTTATGGATGCATGAATTTGAGAGGGGAATGCTGAGTAATTTTTCTGAAATTCCTGTAAATCCTCTACATGTTTTGAGTGGGGCTGAAATGTATGTGAATTTTAGAAGCAGGAGTGCTGCTTAGACTGAACTAAGGGAAGAAGTCATATGCTGTAACAAATTATGGGTCTGTTCTTTTCGGCTCCAGCTGATAGCTTTTAGCTGCGGCTGATGGCTTTTTGGCTGTTTGCGACAGAGATTACGGAAAGAGAGATACTCGCTTGCAATTTTTGATGATACAGATATTAGTTTTTTAACGTGTACTACAATTAACTTGTAGATCCTATCTTAAAAAAATACTCCGTTTAAAAGTTAGTTACTGTAGCAAAAGTCAAAAACAGCTTTTAGAAACCGCAAAAAACAGGACCTATACATTATTCTTATTTCAGCGAGGCAACAATGTTATTTCCCAACTTGTGAACTCATTGGAGTGTTATTATGTAAGTTGGCCTAAAAGTATAAACACATAATACTACCTTGTCAGTGCTTATTGACTTTGTCTAAAACAAAGAAAAAGTGAATTTTTTCAGAACAAAGGGGACAAATACTAAAGTGTTGGGATCTGTTCGAGGTGGAATCCACGCTTCTTGGATTCTAAGGGCATGTACGTGCAAGTGGCCTCAGATAGGGAAAATGCTATCGAATTGTAAATTTTATAGGAGGTTAGCGATAGAACCGGTAATTGACGGTTATCGGATATTTTTTGGATGGAATAATTCAAAAAGAAAAAAGTTGAAAAAATGGCAAAACTAACACTTGACAAGGCCAAACATAGAGCCTTCCCACCAAGCCATGTGCACACTTGTACTATAAATGTGTTGCAAATTTTCTTTATACATTAATGAAATTTAGATAAAATCCAAATGTTTTGCCTGGTTTAAATTTTTACCAAATCCCACCGATAATTCTGATAACCGACGGTTTTTGGTGAAATTTTGACGATAAATTTTTCCCTACCCTCAACTGGTGATCTCATTCTTTGCCGAGGCACAAGCCTCTCAGTGCACCATCCAAACTCCCACTCACCCAATGCATCCTAGTTTCAAATGGGCCATAAGTAATCTTGCATTTAAGTCCTTTAGTTTTCCATTTCAACACCTACTTTCTTTCTATTTAGTACTTTAGTTCAAAATTTTACACAAGAAACCCTACATATACATCTCTACTTCACATGTCAACCAAATATTAACCCATCCTCATCCTCTCCCACTCTCCCCCCTCACTAGAGCGACTCCAATCCGCCTCTTGTCGACTCCGCTTCGCCGCCCACCCGGTGCCACCATCATTGGGTCAATTGGATCTAGTCACCGCGCATCCCCAACACCGTCTTTGTCGTCCACCCTACGTTGCTACCCTCGCGACTGCCAGATCCGGTCGTCGCTATTGCCCCTCGATCGGATCCAGCCACCGCCTCTCTTCCCTCGCCCAGATCCGGCCTTTGCACGTCCCCAACACTGTCCTCATCTCCACCCTCGACGCTGTCGTCCTCGTCTCGCCCTGTGCCAAGGTGTCATGGCTCGACCTCAACGTCACCGTCTTCACCTGGCCCTGGTGCAGGTGCCACACGCTTCCTCCTCTTGGGACCATTCCTTTCCTCCTTGGACAACACTCTCCCTCTCCTCAAGCCATCGCCTCCTCTGTAGACTGCTCTGCCACCTTGCAAGCCACCACCTTTTTTCCCTCTCTCCTCCATGGCAGCGAGCATCCAACCTGGCTCTGCGAGGCTACCATCCAGGTAGAGCGTTATGCATGCCCTAATTCGATGCTCTGAATCTTGGACCCACCTTCCCTACCAGGACCCACCTTCCCTACCAATCGCTGACTAGTGATAAAACATTTTCTTTTTAGTGACAATCATTCTCTCTTTCTTTTAGATGCAGTAATAATCTAAACTAAGGCCTCCGTTGGTTGGGACGCAGTAATTTTGCGGAGGACCCGTTGGAATTTTTTCGACTATTGCATGAATTCCTGTAAAAAAATCCCTGCATTTTAATATTTTTGTTTCCGTGATAATGTCTTCAGTTAGCTAATTACTTAGCTCAACCCAGCAGATCATTGTTTGTCTAGCTGGTAAGTCACGCGACTTGCTGTATACGTGAACTTTTGGGTACATGTAAAGCTTCGTTGGATAATCTTACAATCTAATGATACATTTTTTGTGCTAGTAATTTGCATAATGGACTAAGGCGTCCTTATTCAAGTGAACGAATAGGATGGAGCACGAACTCTTGATGGCCCTATAATAGCGACAGCATGGTGGCGAGTGGCGAGGGGTGACACCTGCATACAATGCGTTCACCTTCAACCAAGAGAGAAGCTAACATTGGTGGTGGCTACCAATAAGACGGCAAACGAATATATGATTCCTGATGGAAATGGACTGACTACCGGAGATATTCATGTTACTTCCCATCTATGAGGATGTGTAGACAGGATGACGAGGACATCCTAATGATTACACTAACTTTTAATTATTCTTCATAAGTTGTTATTTATTTTTATATTTGTGAGTGTAGAGAATCAAAAGAACGTATCCAGTGGGAGGTGAGGGATGATAGGGCACGCAATACAAGCACAAAAATGTTAAGGAGAGAGGTGCTAGACGTATGGGCCTAGGAGCCATACGGGTTGTACACAAAAAGAAGCCCATGGCGCATGGAAAAGAAAGAAAGAAAGAGAAGATATAGCGGCCTAAGTCCAACTTATAGCATTGTTGGCCAACTCTTTCTATTCGACCATCAATCCAAGTCCAACCCCAATATGGCAATGGAGGCCGAAAGTATCACCAAGCTTACCAAGTATTTTGGACAAGATTTTCAAACTTAATTCAGATCCAACTCAAGCCCATCCAACTTCAAATTCAAAATCAATTTGGACTCAATTCGAAGTAGCCAGTAGGGCTACATTAACAAGCCAATAACTTTTGCAATTAGTCCAATTCAAGTGCTCTTATACTCGTTGAAAAGTTTATTCTAAGGCCCACACACAATTGTTAAGGCCTTGGCCTCGGAAACTGCATGGATTGATTGCTACCTCCGAAACAAAGTGGCGTTCGAGAATTTATATGTTTATATTAGAGTCTAAGTCTTGTTAGCTGTCTTAGGAAGGCTATAAAGCCGAGGGTGCGTCTCATGGGGATGAAATTATTTAAGGTTTAATACAGAAAATTGATATTTTGATCATAGAGAGTTTATTTAGTTTATATTTCTTGCTAAATATTGTTCTTGCTTATTCTTGAGAGAATTGTTAGAATTGATCAGCCATGATCAATCAATTTATGCCCCAACTATGTACGTGCTGGTTGTGTGTATTGTTTCCTTGTGAAGGTTGTGATTCAATTGCTATTGCCGAGGTCTTGTGTTAAATATAAAGTTGCTACAATTTCCAATTAAATTATTATTTTTGAGTTATCTTCGTTTGTCATTCATCGATCGTCATTACAAGCTCAGGTCACCCCCCGTGTCACAGGAGATGGGACTCAAACTGGTGACCTCAATCATCACACATGTTCTTTACCATGTAGGTGTGCAATCTTCCCCGTCACATAATCCATCTTATTTCCTTGTATTTCGAACAAGTCCATCTAAGGTGCAGGTTTGATGTCAGGTACAGAACCAGTTTCAAGTACATTAAAAATTTAAGACAAAAGAAAAAAAAAGGCAAAAAGAGTTTAGAAACAAAAGTTAAAGCTAGCTTGTTGCAATCGCAGCATATGTCATGCTATGAGTATTGCACGTTTGCACTTGCTGTCTTTAAAAGAAAAAGGAGAATCTCCTGGTCATGAGCCTATCTCTTTATCCCTTGGGAATGCACCGGCATGGATTCTATGCTTGATATCACACATTGGGACACCATCGGTAGGGCTGTAAATAAACCAAGTTCGAGCGAGTCTGATCTTTCAGACTTGAGCAGAACTTGAGTTAGGGTCCAAGTCTAGGCTTGAGCTTAAGCTCGGTTCAACTCGATAACAATTAAAATAATTTATTATACACTAATTTTTAATAATAAGAAAATTCGAGTTTGAGCTTGGCTCGAATAAGCTCGATAACAGTCAAAATAATTTAAATATATACTAATTTTCAACAATAAGAAAAGCTCAAGCTCGAGTTCAGCTCGAGTAAACCCGGTAAGAGTTAATATGTATCACTATTTAAGCTCGAATCGCGACTTGAGAACTATTAAGCTTGAGATTAAACTCGAGTTCGGCTCGTTTAAAGTTCGAGCCGAGCTTGAATCAAGTCTAGAACAAGCCGAGCTCGAGTAGCTCACGAGTTCTACGCTTTTTTTACAGCCTTAGCCATCGATAGAGATGGAAATGGATCGAATACGAATACGAATCCATATTTTTTAAACAAATATGAATACAAATTTATATTTTTAAAATAAATACAAATATGAATTTGAACATTCTCGAATATGAATACGAATCGAATATTGTAACGAATACAAATTTAAATCGAATATGTACTTAATTTGGTCAAATATGAATATCTTAAAACTTTTATAATAAATCTCGGTAGAACAAATTTATGTATATGACTATATGTCTACACGAGCTAGAAGTGTAGTACATATAGTTGAAAATTATGCAAAATAATTTTTACTTCTTACTTGTGAATCTTAGTTCATCAGAAAATTATTCTCTATAATCATCTCTAGAGAGGTCGTCAGGAATGAAAACGGATTGAATATGAATAAAATAGTCTCCAATATGAATACGAACATTCTCAAATATGGATACGAATATTCTTGAATACAAATACAGATTTTAATTACCATATTTATTTTTTCTCAGATACAAATATCTAATAAAACATATCATCTTTATCATTTCTCATCCTAGCTAGCGGTGTCCTTTTCCTGTGTGCCCGGACGGAGCCTGGTTTGGGAGAGCATTGAACAAGTGGTCAATGCTAGGGACCTGCGTTTGCTCTGCCAGTCACAAGGATTACACCATGCATGCATGGATCTACCCCACGACACATGGAAGTATGCACAGGAGCCAACAAGAGGAGCATCGCGCAGGTGACCAAAACTTCAGTTCTTTCGGTTTTTAACTTATAGTTTATATTTTATACTATACTAATTAGTTTTTAAATATGGTGTTTTTCAAAAGGATCTATAAATGATTACAATAAATATTGTACCGATTTCAGCTATATCAGTTAAATTGCATACGAATATCTCTCTATATTCTCTCGCGAATAGCTAGAATTTAAAAATTGAAATCATAAGCTATAAATCACAGCATAAAAGAATGACCCAGAGTTCAAGTTGTGCTTCCATGCATGCTATGCTATGCCAAATAAAAGTAGCACATAGATTGAAAAATATTAGGGTAATAATACCAAAATTGCGACAGCCTAAAATGGGTGTAAGTCACTGTGCACAATGGCGTTATTCCTGGTTGATGCCAAGCTCCAAATACTGCAAATACGCAACTTTGCTAAAAGGGGGAAAAGAAAGAAAAGTAAACTTGCCGAGCTAATTCTTTTTTTAAAAAAAAAACAGTAGAGCTAGTTCTTTGATCCCCCATGAAATACGATATCTTTTAGCGTTACGTACGTAAAAGGTAATTCATACGCACCACGTGTAAATGATACTTTAAGGTGCTGTTTATTTTAGCGTTATGTACTGTTTGGTACTGTAATTGACTTATTTTACACTACAGTTACTGATGGATTATTTAGCGTAATTAAATAAAAAATATGTTAATCCATCACGGACAATCAAATAATACGAAAAAAAGAAAACTAAAAAAACTAAAAAACCAAAAAAAATATAAAATTAACAAATAGTGAACTAAAAGCTGAAGCCGAAAGAGCGTTGTACCATAGACATGGTAACATGTTTGCGTGTCGGTCCATGAACATCACATTTTTTTCCTTGACATTTCCAATTTTTCACGGTATTTAAGATGCGATTTTGACCGCTACGTTTTAATTGTAACTTTGCACTAAGATATATCAATAAAATTATAATATTATAAAAGTATTTTTAATAATAAATCTAATGATATAATTTTTGTATAACTAATCTCAATAATTTTAGTTTTTTTATAGTAAAATTTTAGAAAATTTGATAATATAAAATTTAAAAATTAAGTAAAAAATAACGAAGAGAGTAATTATTACATGCAGTTGCGAGGAGCGAGCAGGGCACATAAATGATTCCCCGAATTCGACCACACGTTCGCCTCTGTTTCTCCCTCGGCTCCGCGCCACGAAATTAAGGTGGAAATCCACTTCAAACGCAAAGCATTTGCTGCTGCTGACCATTTCCGGACAAGGACGGCAAACTATGGAAGACGACGGTGCTACAGGAGCCCTTAACCCTCCCGGTGCAATTACAGCATATGCGAAGGTTGCAAGCGCAAGAAGACAATGAAGGACAAGAGAGGGTCCTTCCTCCGAAGCAGGCAAGAGCGCAGACGCCCGTCACCTTGGCCAATCCCGGGCTCCGTCAATCCCCCCTCGCACAACTCGCTAGCCGTTCCATTGGATGGAAAATTGATATCTTATAATTAAAATTATACTATAATTAACGGTAATTTATTTACCGTTTTTTAATTTTTAAAAAATAAAAAATAAATTAACTCATTACATATAATACAAATGAATATAAAAAATAATAAAAAACTAAATAATAAATAATAAGTTAGAAATAAAAAATGGAAGTATAAATGAGCGGAACCGACGCGCATTCACCCCATCTCCCCACTCTCTCTCTACTTGACGCGCACCACCCCGCGCACGCGCGCACGCACGCGGGGGGAGAGAGAGAGCGAGAGGAGAAGCGGCGAGGACTGAGTCACTGAGGAGGGAGGGAGTGGTGGGGCTCAGTGCCGGAGAGTGCGAGGGAGTGGTACCGCGCCGGCCGCCGGACGGGGAGAGGCGGCGGCGGCGCACTGCCAGATCTGCGGCTCCGGCGACGGCGGGCCATAATTTCCGAGGCTCCGCATTGGATCAGGTACGGATAGGAGCTCCTTTTACCCCCCGGATTTCTTGGGGTTCTCCGCTCGCGCTGGTGTTCGTTTCGCTGTTTCTGCGGCGGAAGCTTGGGCTTCCGCTGTCTATGTTTCTCTCTCTTCTTTTTCCATGTTTTTCTGAGTTGAGAGAGCAAAAGGTTGCATTTTTTGGTAGACGAAAACCGTACTTTCTTGCAGGAAAAGCGGCGGCAGCTTCATTTCCAGTAGTTCCTGGAGCAATAATTTCCTTCTGCTGCTGGAAGCATGATTCCTCAGCCTGGTGAATTGATGTCGGTGGATTCAAGTTTGCGTTTTTATTTTTCTTGCCCGCGCAGTTCATATCATTAAGCATTCCATTCTTGGTCGGGAGGGTATATGATCAATAATTCCTTCTTGGTCAGTTTGTACCTTGCTCCTGCGGCAGCTGATCTGATCCGGGCTGTGGAGTTGTATGTACACAGCTTCTATAATGTAGATTCAACTTGAAAACTACAAGATTCCTGTAATAAAAGTGCGAACTTTGACTGCTGCATCTGAATTTTGACTAACCCTGGTGAGATGAGATGAGAGGAGATAGCCATCAGCTGCATAGAAAGAGTTGCGCTCTTGTCGAATCGAGTAGGCAATTTTAAGCTGCTGCGCGCAGCTACCGGAATGAACTTAGACGTGGAGGTTTCTTGGTTTGTTTGCCACATGGAAAGTTTAGAGACATGCCTGGATCTCATCAGTTGCCAGAGATTTGGTGTAAGCAAAACACATATGCTATTGATGGGAAGAGTGAATGGGGGAGAGCGCGAATCGGAATGATGAAACTGCAAAAGATGCATCTGTGTTCAACGAACATATCATAGCTTCAGTATGCGCCTTAAAAAAACTACCTAGTTGTCAATAATCATATGGAAGGTGGTAGTCCACTTCTTATGTATGCCAGCTTTCTCTTAAGAAATATAAATGCTAACTTTAGTCATGTGAAGTATTGTGGTTTATTAATTACCTGAGCGGCTGTGTGTATCATGAGGAAACTTCCTTATCTTCCATTTCATACTTTATACGGAACAAGAATGAATCAAGAGTGGTTTTGATGCTTGTTAGTTTTTGGTTTCTGACTTGAGAAAACGATGATAACATCCACTTGCTGTCTGTTTTTGCAGGATCTAGTCATCCAAAAATCAAGCTTGCCGGGTTTCATAGCGGCTCCCTGTTGTAGGGGAGGTTACTGCCATCTTCACCTTCCTTATTTATTGCCGCTTTCTGGTGCTGTCTAGCTAATGTGCAAGATGTCCTTCGTTGCCTGATGATCCCCACGGTGACGCCTCTCTCGCACTCTAGCACCAAGTCATCTGCTGAATTTGACGGCGCGCAGGAGAGGAGAGGAGTAAGAAAGGCCTCATTGTTGCAGCTGCATCTAGTGCATTAACCTCAGTTCCTTTGTCATTGTTTGCCATGTCTTGCAACTTTGAGAGCCCAGTCCAGACCCAGATGGCAGTTTCAGCCTTGAATCACGCTCTGAGCAGTGAGTACCCTACCAAAAGTAGAAGTGAGGTGAGGGCTGGTGGATGGAAACGTGTTTTTGTCCAAACTGACACTGGTTGTGTCCTGGCTATTCAACTAGACCGTGGTGACAATGCGCACACAGTCAAAAGAAAGCTGCAGCTAGCCCTCAATGTTCCCACTGAGGAGAGTTCTCTGACATTTGGTGATCGTGTCCTTAAGAATGATCTCAGCACCATCCGAAATGATTCCCCATTGCTTCTGACTAAGACTTTCATGCATCGGAGTTCCTCCACCCCATGCCTGTCTCCTATGGGCAAGGATCTCCAGCACCAAAGAGATAGGGGCGGTCCAATTGAACTGTTAGTATGTCCAAGCCGCTGCTCTCGGACAAAGCAGCTTGTCAAGGATGTTGCTAGGGCTATAAGAAACGGAGTGGAACCAATACCTGTCAATAGTGGGCTTGGTGGTGCCTACTATTTCAGGAACAGCAAAGGTGAGAATGCTGCCATTGTGAAGCCAAATGACGAGGAGCCATTTGCACCCAACAATCCAAAAGGTTTTACAGGGAAAGCCCTTGGGCAGCCAGGCCTCAAAAGATCAGTTCGAGTTGGTGAGACTGGTTTTAGAGAGGTTGCTGCGTATCTTCTGGACTATGATAACTCTGCTAATGTCCCTCCGACGGTTCTTGTTAAAATTTCTCATCCTGTATTTCATGTGAACGAAGCCATCAGCTCTACCAACAAGAAGGCTTCTGAGGGTGATCCACGAGCTGTTAGCAAGATTGCATCATTTCAGCAGTTCATTCCTCATGATTTTGATGCCAGTGACCATGGCACTTCAAGCTTTCCTGCCTCTGCTGTTCATAGAATTGGTATTCTTGACATCAGAATCTTCAACACTGATAGACATGCTGGAAATCTTCTGGTAAGGAAGCTGACTGGAGCAGGAAAATTTGGGAATCAGACTGAGCTGATTCCTATCGATCATGGTCTCTGCCTTCCAGAGTGCTTGGAGGATCCTTATTTTGAATGGATCCACTGGCCACAGGCATCAATCCCGTTCTCTGAGGATGAGCTTGAGTACATAGCAAATCTTGATCCAATGAAAGATGCTGACATGCTTCAGATGGAGCTGCCTATGATCCGTGAAGCATGCATCAGAGTGTTAATACTCTCAACCATATTTCTGAAAGAAGCCACAGCATTTGGTCTTTGCCTTGCGGAGATTGGTGAGATGATGAGCAGGGAATTTACCAGGATGGAAGATCAGCCGAGTGAGCTAGAGTTTGTCTGTATGCAGGCAAGGAGGCTAGCAACAGAACGAGAAGAATGTTCCACAGAAAATGATTCTGGTGATGAGGATGTAACTCAATTTGAACTTGATTGTGAATATGATCATGAAATGCCAAAAGCACCATCAGCCTACCATTTTGAATTTAAAGGGGGGAGGTCCAGAAACCCACTGTCTGAATTGGAAGAGGCCATTGAAGAAGAGGAAGATGACATTGAGGAGGAAGAAAGCAATGCAGAAAAGTTAGGTTGCCCTAAGCCTGTCAATAAGTGGCTTCCAAACATTTCGAAGCTATCGACCTCGCTGAATGGTGTCAGTCTCACCGACAAAAGCCAGTGTCAGCTGCCTGCCGTTCCAAAGGGTGTGGATTCTGTGAAAACTTCTGAGAGCAACAGCAACCGCAGTGGCTCTCAAGTTGGTAACTGGAGGAGTGCAAATGAGCAGCTCCCAACGAGTGCAAGCTTCGTCAAGCTGGCTGACATGGGGTCGGAGACATGGGGGCTATTCCTTGAGAAGTTCCAGGAGCTACTGCCTGAGGCATTCCGCTCACGCAAGTGCGGCACCACAGGGCAAAGGGCAAGGCAGAGGCTGGGCACTTCTTGCCAGTTTTGAGTTAGTGCAGGAGTAGGGAGGTGACTGAGCACCTGTTTGGCTGCTGCTGTTTGCTGTGGCTTTCTTCTAAGTGTTAAGCTATGCAGTTCTAGAATAAAGCCATCCTTTATAGGCTTGCAATAGGGTTTGAGTAATTGAGCGCCTGTGTCAGAGGTCCATGTTGAGATGATGGCCTTTTTCTGTACATAGTTTTTCTTTGATTTTCTAGTGAAACATGAGTTGCTTGAAGGATGTTGGGATGTGATGTCTGCCCAGTTCTTGGCCGCCCAATTCCTCCACTCATGATATGCATTCAAAGGTGTCATCCAAATAAACATTCAACAAAAGTTTCTGACGTGGTAATTAAACATTGTTCAGACTTCAGAGTAACTTTGTAGGTCCACTTACAAGGTTTTTGTTGTGTTGTCATTGTCGTGTTATGTATACTGAACCTGTCGTCGCAGATGTATCAGGGACGTGTACCTTACTCCTTATTGATGCAGTTAAACTCTCCTCAGTCTGTTTCTGTTCGTGCTGCTGGGAAATTCACTTTCTTGTTCATATGGCAATAGTAAAACTCTCACGAGATGGGTTGAACTGCATCTATGAAATTAAAGACATCTTGCACTTTAATGTCCCCTGTAATAGTACGATCGTGCAGTCTTTAGATATGAAATCAACTCTCAGAAATAGTAGACCTAGCATTAATGCAGCAGCAGTACAGAACATTGCTGAGAAAAATAGATGCCCTTCATCTGTTTCCAGTTTTAACATTTGCTGCTGCAATGTCCATATTACCAAGTTACTGAGAGGCGATGATCCTAGCAAATTCTACCAGTACTTTTGATTATTTACAACTGCAGGTACGTTTTTTTTGAGCTATGGCTTATGCTTTTTGTTGCGGTTTATTAGTCTAATAAATAATAATTACTGATAGAAGCTAAAAACCAAAAATCACTGAAAAGACAAAAAACAGGGCTTATGTCAAGCCAAGAGCACACCCCTCAAATTAAGAAGACCTAAGACCACAGTTATTAAAACTAGACTGGACCGATGGTTAGATCGGAAAAAACCGAAATCAAAGCCTAGACCTATCGGGTTTTATTGTTGGACCGGCTGTGCAGTTGAACTGTGTTAAACTGGAAAAATCCCGGTTGAACCAGCCGGTTCTGCACAAAATCGGAGAAAAGTCCGGCACGGTTGAACCGAGGTGTGCTCAGTGGGAAAATTTTTGAAAAAATATGCGTGAGACGACTTAAACCCACAACCTCCTGTGACACCCACCTCATGCGCTAGCTCTGGTGACCAAGTGAGTAAGTTGGATGTTTTGATATATAAGAAACTTACTGTATTGTTAAGTGATATTAAACCACCGGTTAGACCGATAAACCACTGGTTCGACCGATGAACCGGTGAACCGGAAGATCGACCGGATCAATGACCGATCCGGCTTTAATAACTATGCCTAAGACACCTTCAAAGGCGAAAATTACTTGATGCCTCATCAAACAGCAATGGCTCCTCGAACCTAGTTCACCCCTGTTTACATTTGATTACCGGGCCATGTTCCTAACTGAGCAAGCATACCAAATGCTAGAGGGAGAGAGAGTTCAAGCTCTTATCGGCGTCAGTTCTTTCATGCTGGTAAGATCGCTGAGCTCCACATGCTGGTACTCTATCCTCCTTAGAACTGTCCTGGTTTCGCTCCTCGGCAAAGTTGGTGTGTCGTGTTTCATCAGCTGGCGCTGCCTTAGCCTTGATATGGCCTGGGTAACCTCTGATATCCAGGGACGCTTCCTTGGATTCTTGTTAACGCATCGGTAGGCGACATCAGCAAGGATCCTTACCTCTTCAGGAATGCTCCCGACAAGGAGGTTCTTGTCTAGTATCTCATCCCAATCAACCTTTCCTTCCCCTCCAATGGCTGCCTGAAAGGACAGGTGCATAATAAGTACTGCACTACCAATGATATTGGTGCTCTCAGACTGATGTTACAATGTAAATTCACCTTACTGCAAAATAATATTTATTACTAAACAACGTTTGTGACCTATCATCATGCTGCAAAATAATGTAACTCATGCTAACATGATGTCTCAGCTAGTGCATTCTTGAGCTTATTGGGCTTCTCTTTGCGTATTAAACAGGACTGCTGCATGACTGGAAAGTTGATCAGGCAAAACAAACACTCCATACAAGAAGTGATCAATCTGCTGAATCTAAGTAACACCTATTGAATATTGTTTATTTTTGGAATAACTTTTTTATAATTTCGTCAGGAATTACTGTAAGAATGTTAAATTCACTTACTAAGTCAATGTACTCCATTAGACCTTGTTGTGGATTTATGGCTGTTATGAGCTCAAAAAGTATTATGCCAAAACTATACACGTCACTCTTCTTTGTGAACTTGTTGGTGGACATGTAGTCAGGATCCATATATCCATACGTGCCCTTGAGGCCTGACTTCCTTCCATCATATACTTCCTCCTTTGATAGACCAAAGTCTGCAACCTGCACTCACCAAGTAAAACAAATGCATCACATTAGCATAGTTATTTCAAGCTGACAAATTTTGTCACGGAACCAAAACTCTTTATTTTTGTTGCATGCATCTTCCATTATAAATATTTTTAGCACGTTCAGTTGATCACCGAACAGTGGATTCATCATGAGACAGTATTGGTTTAGCTAAACAACTGACATTCAGCAGGTTCAGTTGATCTGTACACTCATCATGAGACAGAATTGTTTAGGTAAATTGACAGAATAATACCTAAAAAATACACATAAAGCAGAAAGGCATTGCAATGATCAATATGAAGTACATCATAAATTGTCTAACCTTAGCCCTCATTGATTGGTCCAAGAGTATATTAGCTGTCTTTAAGTCTCTGTGAATAACAGGTGGGACAGCCTGCACACATAGTCATAGGTTTCATCAATTGCCAAGATCAGGTCTTTAACAATGGAAGTACATGTTTAATAGCCATCAACCATACTCCTTCATGTAGATACTCAATCCCATGAGAGACATCGTGAGCAATTTGTAGCCTTTCTTGCCAGCTCATACTCCGTTTATTATCACCTAACAGGACATGGTACGAAAATAACTAGTGAGAAATTTCTTGGTTCATGGAACATTTCGTTTATTCCCCTTGCAATGCACCAAATGTTACATGCTCTGCGTGGAACTACTGTACAAATCATTCTGTTCTGTTTCATATTTCATTATCCAAAAGTAGAGAAAATTGTCTCCTTACCATACAAAAGGCTTGCCAAACTCCGTTGCTCATGTACTCATAAATCAGAATGCGTTGACCTTTTCCACACAATATCCAACCAAATTAACAAGATTTCTATGATGCAGCCTACTAAGCAATGCTACCTGCAAACAAAGATGCAGTCATGATTGTAACTCAGTTTATCAAAGTCGAATGCTTCACTACCAACTACTTTATATAGATTAAAGGTATTGCAAGTTGCACTTGCTGCACCCACAACATGTTTCAGCACTCAGGAACACAATTACTTGCTGACTATCTACACATAATATACATCAAAGGATCCTCAAATTAGCTAATCACTGGGATTAACCAAAAAAGCAACAAAATTCTACAGCTATACAGGAGACTATTCGTCTATTCTTTTTCTATGTGCTCATCTGTGTTTCTTTCGCTATAACTCACAAACCGCCATGGTCTGCACCAAGTACATTGATCCACACACTACAGAGAGGAGCCCCTCAACCCTCAACTCTTACCCCCCAAACCCCATTCACCTTCTTCGCAGTTTTGCCTTTCCCTCTGTTTTCTCATCGTTTTCTCCCCGCAGTGTGTGACTAGTGCACACTGCACAGGTAATCCATAGAATCAGCTAACGTGCAACTATATCCTTAGCAAATCCATCACTTGAACTCAAATCGAAAACTTCTTCTAAACAATACTAAAAAAAAAAACTGTAGACCAAAAAAAAATCACCTTACCTCTGTCTGGAACTCTCTTTCCCCTTGCCTTGAATCACTCGCGAGCACCTTTACGGCTACCGCTTCACCGGTGGCCATGACAGCCTTGTACACAGGACCGAACGATCCTTGCCCCAGAATTGTGGTGAAGTTGTTGGTAGCCTTCTGCAGATCCCTGAACAAACAACCAACAACAACATGGAGCAATCAGAAAAATGTTCACTTCTGATCATATGAGTATATCAGTAGTATAAGGCTGCTCAATCACAGTCTATAAGAGCATCATGAAAGCATGAGCACGAAGATTAAAGCCTAAAGGGGAGTAACTAATGGTCATACTTGTAATGGTATTTTGGGATCCCGGAGACGGAGACTGGCGGCTCCCTGCCGTTGTTGCCGCCTCTCCAGCCCCAGAACGCGGTGCGCTTCGCCGCCGCCGGCGGGTGTCCCCAGTCGGCCACGCTTTCGGAGGCCACCGAGACGGACACGCTGGACTCGAGGCTGGTGGAGCCTGCACCGTTCGCCCGCAGCGTCGCCGTGGTCGACTCCAGCGACCGCGTCCGGGCGGCGACGCTGGCTCGCCTCCGGTACAGCCAGATGGCCAGGAACATGCACGCCGCCGCGAGCACCCCGGCGGTGACCCCGATGGCCACGACCATCGCCCTCCTATTGACCATTCCCGCGCTCCTTCCGGTGCCTTCCCGGCGAGGCAACGACCATGCCGTGCAAGATCACTACCAGGAGCAAGAACCGCGGCAAGGTCGGCGGCGTCCTAGGCTTCTTCTTCCCCTCCTCCCAGCTGCTGCTCCATGGCGATGCGTCAAGAATCAATCATGCACTGAAAATTACGCGGCACGACCCGTCAAGAAGCGATCCTGCGCGTCACCACGAGGCAAGAAGCAGCCTTGCATCACAACTTCGCGGCACTATGCGCAAGGAAGCAATCTCGCGTCGAAATTTAGCGGTACAAGTGCAGAATTGAGCCTGAAAAAAGGCATATGAAACTAGACAGCATATACCTTAACACCGATGCGCAAGAATTCCGCTCTAGGGCGTTGATCGCCGAGCCCTTCAAAGACGGAGAGCAGAGAAAAGATCGGAGGAGACGACGGGGAAGAAATTCCCCTTTTCTTCTTTGCTTTTTTCTTCTCGGTGTGGGAGTAGGAGGAGTTCAGAGGAGACGGGCGCGTGGAAAAGGCAGCCCGGCTTGGAGCAGACGCAGTCCAAGCTAATACGGCCTGAATATTTAATAAATGGCTCTCTGTGTTTATCTCCTTCTGTTTCTCTACGATCTTTCCTGAATCTTCTTTTTTTAAGTTTGTGATGAAGCTACAGGCTTCTGCTTGTGAGATGGAACCAGTGGGTGTTGGGCTAGTGTTTTGTTGGGAGCTGTCATGTGCAAATGAGCCGCAAATAAAACCTTGGTTACTTATTTTTAGCTTATGATTTTTAGCTTTACTTAAATAAATAAACAGAATAGATTTTTCATAAATTTTTTAAAACAACTTATTAAAATAATCTTTTTAAAATAACTTATTAACAATCAGTTTGTTCATATAAATATTTACATTAGAATCAAAAATCATCGGCCATCATCCAAAATAAACGAGCCCTTACCAACGATTGCTGCCTCTTAGGCATGTCGGGCCTGGAATAGAATTTCCAGGAGGGACTTGTTTGTCAGCTACTCGTGCCGATGCTCAAACGCGCATCTCTGTACACGTAGCGTTTTGTGCATTAAATGTGCTTAATTGGCTAACCGACGACCTGTATATACTTCTTCCGGGAAAATGAAACAGCAACAGCAGCATGGCTCCATATTATTCTCAAATGCTCCAGTCCAGTACAAAATACAAATTGTTCGGTTTCAGTACAGGCGAAGATCTCAACAGTAATGGCACAGGTACACACCACACGCGGATCCTGCGCTTGCCTTCGCTTCCGCTGGTGATCGCTGCCTCCAAAGAATCAATGTGGACGGATCTGTTCGGACGCAGAGCCGTCGTCCAAATCCAACCGCGACGTTCCTGACAGCGTCCTGGCTTCTCTCTCTCTCTCTCTCGCTCTCGAGCTTAACGCCAGCCTTGTTTGGCCACTGGCGAAATCGTTTTGATATCGGTAATTTTTTTCATATAATTTCGATTTTTTTGTGTGTGTGTGTTGATCTTTGTTTTTAACTGCTGCCCCGTGTTGTATCTTACCTGCCAGTCAGTCGGTGTTGCTGCACAAGTAGATAGATATACTCTGTATAATTAGTGGGGGATTTTTCGTTTTCCTAACCCATCCACGTGTTAAGCTTCACAAAAAACTCTCTAAATTTTAATAATTACGTATGGATCTTCAGTTCTTGTAAAAATATTTCTGATTTTTTACGAAAAAACCCTCCACTTTTTATGAAAAATCTATTATTTTTTCAATGCTAATTAACTAAGCTTTGCCAACATGTTGCCGGTCTAATTGGTTTGGTATTAGTGTCTAGTACTTTTTATAGGGGAAAAATAATCTGCGGATTCGCTGCAGTTACTACATGGACTGTCAGATAAAAAAAATCAACGTTTCGGATTGCACACGGTCCCATGAAGAATATGTACGAATAATTCGAAAATTGGTTAGGTTAGACGCTTGAATCATTGATTAAACCAGTGTAACCCGGTGCAAGTCCCTCAGTTTTTTATTTGACGTTTACTTTTGACGTTCTTCGAGATACGAATTCTTACCGTAACTTTTTATAATTTTATACTAATGAAATTATAACATTAAAAAAGTATTTTTAATGATAAATCTAATAATATAATTTTTATGAAACCAATCTATATAATTTTCAGCGTACTGGCAGTCAAACTTTAGAGCACGGATTCAAGGACATACAAAAAAAAAAAAGAACGGACACTTTTACAAATACTTGTCTTGGTCTAGTGGGTAACTGCTGACGGTCACCAACGTTTTCTTATTATTATTAGAAATTGCAAGTTGCATTACAACTTGTATAAATCTTTTGGGTAAAGTATGCATGTTAGACACGCAATTTTGCAAAGCTTCAACAACTACTTCCTTGAATGGATGACTTAGTTCAACCATTATAAGGTAATGCTTAGATCCAACATACGAGATCAACAACTATGCAAAGTTTCAGCTGGTTTTTCTTGCTTGGGAGACTTTTGTCCAACCATTATAGCCAGCGTTTATAAATCCAGCCATGTGAGACCTATTCCGTGCTCCAGGTCCACCAACCATACCTCATATAAACCAGCAAAACTTTGGTTCAAGTACTGTATATAATTATGGCAAATTAAAGAGAACGTTTTAGTTGGTATGGATTAGGCTTACCAACTTCACTGTAGGATAAACTTTGACATGCTATGAAACGTACGACTTGTCTATAATTTCTGCTCTGGGGTATTCACCTCAACTAAACAAAAAAGAGTTTCAGACTGTCTAAAACCAACAGGAGGCAGCAGTATGATCCATCTGCTTGCCAGACAACACTGAACTGATCGCATCTTTTAGAAAATTACACAAGCATTCCCTGCAAGAATTGGTTATGGCTGACGATTTGAGAGGTTTGGGTCTGGAGCTGTCCTTGCAAACCGGTCTTGAGACTGCGAGAGCTACTGATGGAATACGTGTTGCTGCTTGTCGACACCAGCAGGCCAGCAGGCGCCCGGCAGCAGCAAGTCATCAGCAAACGGGCATTAGCGAATCATGTATTTTTGTTTGTGTTATTTTGAATCTCTAATTCCCAAATCAATAATCTTTTATTTTTTGTGCGTAATTTAGTTCCTACGCCTATAATCTTTGTGGGATAGAGCTGGAAAGACACTGAAGATAGTTTGCACCGTGGTGCCAAAACCGATATCTATTGAAAGCCAAGTCTAAAATCAGAGCAATTCACTTTCCACTGAGTTGCAATTGGTAGTGCAAGCATGCAATGATAGTGACACCGAAGGTGGAGCCTCAAGCCCTCATCCTGAGATAGGCGTAAGCACAGAACGGTCAAAAGATTATGACTCGGATAGAGAAGATGAAGCAATTTAAGATGTTGATTTGCTTCCGCACGGTCCCAGAAAGAAGATTCCCATCACAGACTATGATGTTAATGAACAACATCAAGTAAGAAAGGGATACATTGTATTGGAGCCATGTCAACCACAGACATATGATTTTTTGAAAAGAAATATGAAGGTATACGTCGCTTCCTAGCTAGTTAGTTTGACCAATATAACTGGCTTGAGTATAGTGTGGAACGAGATGCTACGTTCTGCTTTGTTTGTTATTTGTTCAAGAATAAACTAATTATGCTGGTGGAGATAGTTTCATGAATAGAGGATTTAAGAATTGGAACCATAAAGAGAGATTTGACAAACATGTTGGTGACACTACTACAGAAAGCATAATACTAGACGCTAAATCACAGACAGTTTGACAAAACCGTCTGTGACCGATATTAACACAGACGGTTTTCATTTGGACACCACCTGTGTTGATGGCGTCGGAGAAAATGAGTATCACAGACCGTTCTTACCAATGAACCGTTTGTGATATTTAACATGTCTGAGCGGTTCATTGGTAAGAACCGCGTGATAATTGGAATATCGCGAGCGGTTTTTAACTAAAACCCTTCTGTGATAGTCAAGTATCACAGACGGTTGTTTATTAAAAACCGTCTGTGATATCACAGACGGTTTTTAACTACAAATTGTCTGTGATAGTCATATCACGACGGGTTTTTTAAAACCGCCTGCGTGATATCTTATTATGTATTTATTGCGCCGCTCGGACCGCATCTGTCTTCATTTCGATCCGGATCTAGCGGTCTTTGCATTTGCGGCGACAAGGCTTTCAGGCCATTTTTTTGATGGAAGGAGGCTTATTTGGCAGGAGATTCATTGAGTTCTTGGTTGCCCTAGATATGGTTAGTAATGAAATTTATTTTTGGTTGCAATATCAAAATAAGTTTGATCTAGCTAATTAATTTTTATGAATCATTATATATATACTTTGAAGATCTAGCTAATTTAGATGTAGCTAGCCTCAATGCATGTGGTATATATGTAGTAATAATTAATTAAATTAATTTTAATACTAAGTTGTTTTATATGTGCATAATATAGGACCAGAAATTGGATGTATCGACAAGCCGTGTGAGTGAAGAGTACATTAATGGCGTATCTGCTTTTACAAGAGCTGCCGAGGATATATGTTGAATAAGGAGGTGAAATATATGTATAGTCCATGCACTGACTGCGAGAATTTAAAGATGTTTAAGAATCGAGAGCGATTGAAGCGCACTTGATTCGGAGGGGTTTCAAAAGAGGTATACGTGTTGGACCGATCATGGCGAAGTCAATGATATGCCACGGATGACATCGCGGTGAAGTCAATGATATATGCCGGATGACATCGCCGGTGAAGTCAATGATATCTTTGCGGATGATGATTGTGGTTCGGATTCGGATATACTGCACGATGACAATCTGGATCAGATGCTTCGTGATGTAGAAGAGAACTATGATGAGAGAGAGTATATTAAATTCCGAGACTTGATGGAGGACTCAGAAAAACTTTTGTTCACGTGCTGCAGGTCAAAGTACACGAAATTGTTAGCTGTGCTTTAACTGTTGAAATTGAAGGCAAGCAACGGTTGGTCCGACAAGAGTTTCACGGCGCTGCTAAGTCTTTTAGCGGACATGCATCCGGAGGGGAGGATGTGCCTCAATCTCGTCATGAGGGGAGGATCAAGGGTATCGGAACTAAGGAAGGAAAGCAATCACTTCAGATATGGATGCGTATACGCAAGCCCATTTCACGGTCTTGCAACACATGATTAAAGTAGCCCCTTATGTCGACCAGCACAAGGATGTGCTTCGGTAACAGAATCCGGAGCAGCTGGTTGTTTGGATCATGAGACAACACAACAGTCGTTCAACCAATGGTTGAACAAGCAAATCGATAGGAGCTCGTCAAGTGAGATGCTGACATGGTTGGCAAAAGGGCCAACATTTACAGTTGTGACATGGCAAGGATATGACATAAATGGGTACACATTACGCACAGGCTCGGGATGTAAAGAGCACTAACTAGAACGTGGTGTCCGCATAGATGCGTTCGATCTTGATGGGGTGAGAACTCGTACTATAGGTTCATAGAAGAGATTTGGGAGCTCGACTACGTGGTTTTTAAGATCCCCTTATTTCGCTGTCGTTGGGTGCATTTCCCACAGTAGTGGATGAGGAAGAATACAATCAATTTGACGAGTTACCTCCTTTTAGAAATGGCATAAGGGTCAACGACGAACAATGTGACGAAACTAGTTACGTACGCATTGATCATCATGAAGGGTTAATTTTTAAAGGAAATAAGCAAGTGGAATGAGAATGGCGACATCTATGTGGGCATTTGCATTAATGTATATAACAATGCATGTATGGGATGTATATGTGAATTAGCATTTATGTATATAACTATTAATGCATGCATGTGTGTGATATATAGGTGAATTTTGAGAATGAGTCATACAAATGTATCTCTATGTTCCTTGGGCTGTTGTAAAGAAATATACCGGGTTGTTGTAAAGAAATATACCGGGTTGTTGTAAAGAAATAACTACAGCTGGGCAAAGGTTTATTGAATGCTGGTTGGTGCAGTTATATTAACTACAACCGGGCAAAGGCTTATTACAGACGGTTGTAAGTTTAAAACCGTTTGTGATTATTATCACGAGCGGTTACGAGATAAGAACCGTGCGTGATAATAACTATCTGAGCGGTTCTTATCTCGAACTGCAGCGATATTTATTATCACAGACGATTCTAATCTTAGAACCGTATGTAATAAGCCTTTATATAAAACCTCCAGCTAGGGTTTTGCGCGTACACTGCCAGTTAGCAATACCAACCTAGACTTAGTCGCTCTCCCGATCCCCCGAGCCCGTCGCCGCCGCCGTCCCCCGAGCCCGTCGCCGGCCTCCTCCTGTCTCCGAGCCTGTCACCGGCCGCCTCTGTCCCCCCGAGGCCGTCGTCGTCCTCGAGCCCGTCGTCGCCGCCGTCCCGAGCCGTCGCCGGCCTCCTCTGGTCTCCGAGTCCGTCGCCGTCCTCGAGCCCGTCGCCAGCCGCCTCCGTCGAGCCCCCGAGCCCGTCGTCGTCCCCGAGCCCGTCGCCGGCCGCCTCCGTCCCCCCGAGTCTGTTAGTTTCTTTTAATAGAAAATGTTGATTTAAGTTTAAGATCTAATATATAGTTGCCATATAACTGTTGCATAGCATTATACTGATTTTAGATACATGATATTTATGTTTGGCATAAATTTCTACTTGAATAACTTAACATGTTTATATGTGTATATGTTGATTAAGTCATTTTTATGCCTCTGGTATCATGCATGTTGTATATATAGGAAAGAATAGGCACTTACTTGAACATATATTCTTGTTATTTCATAAATCTTACTGTTATCTGTATGCATATGTATATGTATATATATGTTGCTAATGAACTTAGATATGTATATGTATACTTGAATATATGTATACATATATTGGAATTAAATTTAAGTATGTGCTTATACCGCACTATTCACGTATATATGGGAAGGCCAACATGTCATCCGCTCATTCTTCAACATCATCGCCGGAAGCGTCCGCTCCAAAATCAACACGCAAAGCAAGAGTACTATCGAAAAAGCCCGAGGGCCGATTTACCATCACACCGGTCGATAGATTTGGGACCCCTCTCCTTCCTGACAAAGCAGCAAGGGCATTTCGAAGAACGATCGGAATAGTTGCACGAGCAATTAAGATCACATTCGATTCGTGGAAGAGCGTGAGTGAGACTTCGGCGTGGTGGCGGCGAAATTTTTGCATCGTTCGAGATCCCGAAAAACACCACGACTCCGTTAGCGACATGCGTTAGCGGCGTGCAAAGTATGGAAGAACTTCAAGAGCGTGCTTGTCAGGACTATGTGCGAGAAGGATCTAACGCCCTTTGACGGTATCCATTCACGAAACCACAATGGGGCGAGTTTAAGGCGATGAAGACGACCGAAGCTTTCGAAGTGCAAGCGTGGCGCACAAGGCCCTCGGGCAAAAAACACACATCCCGGCGGGACTCGGCACGGTGGGTATGCGGGTAAAATCCAGCGATGGAGGCGGGAGGGCGAGCAGGCAATCTGCGGAACACCGCCCACCATTGCCACGATCCGGATGAGCGCGCTCAAAATTGGATTAGAGTGAGGTCATCTACCACATCGTCGGGGGACATCTCCTTCTGGAACCCTGCAGACCAGGAAGTGTCCCACCGCCTAGTAAGATATTGAACTACGTAGCTTGTAATTACTCCACTACTTCCTTGAAAACTAAATGACATGTCGGGCTCTTGCAGGATGCACTGAGTGTCGAATCTTCCCAGGGATCATTCCAGTCAATTAGGGAGAAATATATACTCTCCGCAGCACTGGGAAACGAGGAGCACCCGGGTCGTACGAGAGATCTTGGGTTTTATGTTCCTTGGAATCAAGGTTTCTCAGATAACCCTGAATTGTATCGGAGTAGGAAGAGAAACAAAGCCGAGCGTGACGCATGGCTACGAGAGGAGATCAAGGCATCTCTTAGAGAAGAGCTTGCTGATTACGTCAGAGATGAGGTGCGAAGACTAACAGAAGAAAATCGCAAAGCTGCGCTCTGCTAGCTAGCCCCAACCGTCGGAGTAGTTGCGCGTCCAATCCTCTGACGGAATGCGGGGCGATTTCTGTGGACGACATCTTGCAAGCTACGAAGTGCAAGCTCCAAGTGAGATATGCCTCCGTTGCCTTGTGCGCTGCTTGGGGCCTGGCATATCCGTCCGGTAAAGGGGTCATGGTGCACCGTGCACCTTTAGCTCTAGGCTTCGAAAAAGTGTCTGTGGATGGTGTGCATGCCAATTTCGATGTCGTCCCGCTACCGAAGCCCCCCAACGACGAGATCGTGACTCTAGGGCAAGCCATTGGAACCTTCATCCAGTGGCCCAAAAGTGACATTTGCCTGGAGGCTTCTTCACCGGTGGTCGGTTCACAAGGGCAAGACGAACCAAAGCAACTTGCACTAGTGCCATCTCCACAAGGTCTACCTCCACCACCGCTACCTACACCAGTGATGAGTCCACGGGAGCTATTCCCAGTGCAACAACTTCCACCGGTGCTATCTTTACAGTCGACCTACAGCCGAGGTAGCAAGGACAGCCGAGGCAGCAAGGGCAAAGAAAAGAATACCGATGATGATATCCCGTACCTGCCATTGGCCCGCAAATTCGTTCTTGGTGAGCCGATGGTCGACCCGGTGAAGCACCTCCCACTCCTATCAATGAGTTGCAAGACATTACACGATTGGTATATGGAACAATCCAATAAGCCAAAGAACGAACGTGCACAGGTCTCACTGTCAAATTCAGGTATCATCATTTCCAACACGAATTTCAAGATGATGTCTTCGTGGTGACCTTCGATGATTTATTTGATCCTTTCACGCTCAACGCTCTCGATACCTCACTCGTTCGATGCTGGACGCTGTAAGTGTGTACAATCACAATCTCTGTTCATGTCATACCGATAAATGTCATATGTAATTTGTTGCTTTCGTGTGTATATATATAGACACATGGTGACTCAAGCTAGAGCATCCAAATCATCGGTTGGTTTCTTAGACCCACACTTGGTCGCCAGTTATACCATCAACGAGAATGCTGGTGTCGTCGAGAGGTACATTGCAGCATCACTGCTGGCTTACCGCGATAAGGAATATATACTGATGCCCTACAATTAGGAGTTTCATTGGATTTTAATAGTAATTGTACCAAAGTGGAACAGGACAATATACCTTGATTCCCTAAGTAAGAATAAAACCGACTACACAGTTATCAGCCAATTAATCGATATGTAAGTACATTTTTCTATCATAACTATATTGTACTCTTTCTTTCCTTCCGAATGACTAAGGTCAACTTTTTCGAATCACGTAGGGCGTTCGCGACGTACGTTGAAAAGGCAAAGCTCTCGACGCAAGGGGCCAAACCCCTGACACACGAGCGAAACTTTAAGGTATTCGTTAGTACATATTAATTAATCCTATACAACAGTTGTAGTATTAATGCCTCTTGAATTAACATATTCTATTTTTGCGGTGCCACGGCGGTAGAGCAACAACGTGTGGATTCTACGTTTGCCACCATATGAAACTACTCCTCGATTCCTCGAGGATCACCAATCCCAATACTAAGGTTTGTCAATATTCCCATAATTACTTCATACTAATCAAGTTATATATATACACACATTGATATTTCTATCGACAGGCTGCGTCCATTCCGAAAACTGTATTGAAACAGCCCAACCTTGAAGGAATTCTAGGAGAGTCCACGTACTTTTTGGTGGCTCAAGTCCTAGCTCGAAAGGGAGAGTTCCACAACCCACAATGATTTTTTTATTGCTCTTATCACTCCGGAATCAAGGTCTCGTGAAAGAAATAGATCCATAATCAACGACTTGTCAGGCTGCACAAGCAATACTTAGATGGCAATCATGCACCATCCAAGTAATGCTTATGCAGCCTGACAAGTAATGCCCACCGGAAGGTGTGTCCACATCCAGATCTGCAGGAGGAGGACACATCCACTGAGTGACGACGTGGGAGCCCTCCGTCTGAGCCTCGCAAAGCGGCGATGCAGAAGGCGAGGACCGCGAGCCCCCACCGAGTATCGGCGTCATCGATCCAGCAGCAAGGATGTACATCCATGAAGCGGCGTCCCCCGTGCTGTCCGGGAAAAGCATGGCCCCGAACATGTGGAGGACCCAAGCTCGGCAGTGGAAGGTCACTATAGGTTCGTCAGCGCCCGGAGGGCATGTACCAAAGGTCTCCCGCAACCAGGAAAGGAGGACCCCCGAGACACGGCCTCGCTTGCCATTATTTGGGGCAGGAGGCAACTCCGTGCCTAGAAAGGCCTCAACATGTGCCTCCCAATCGTCGGACACCGCCAACCTCGTCACCGGCTCTCCCCTGATGGGAAGTCTGAGTATCATCGCCACGTCCTCCAACGTGACGGTCATCTCCCCACACGGCAGGTGGAACGTGTGCGTCTCTGGCCTCCACCTGTTAGTAGTACACGGAGAAAAGAATTAGTTACGTACGTAGAGATATAAAAACAAAAACAAACGGACCCGATACAGATGTACCTGTCGATAAGTGCTGTCAAGGCTGCGGGGTTGAAGGCCGGTATTCCCCGACACACTAGGTTAGCAATCGTGTGAAGGCCAGCACGGCGCAGCAGTGGGGTGTAGCGGTCGTCGTAGACCATCCAATCGAACCCACTATGGGTTCGAGGACGAAGTATGTGAAGCTCCTGGGAAATACTTTAACAGTTAGCTGCATGATGACAACACATGTAACACGAGAAAAATACATTTCGATAACACATGTACCTCGCCGTCCTCCGTGAGCCTGCCGCGGTGATCCGCCTCGTAGAACGGGTCTAGTAGCCGATACCTCACCATCCTGTTCATTCAAAAATACTTCAATCCAATCGGCCGCAATAACAAAATCTCAGTAATCGTAAATTTCTCCATCACATTCCGCACTTCTACAAACCCAATCTACGCCCTAAAAATATATCAAACCCTAATTCATCAATTCCACATGCATTCATATCAAAACTTAAAATCATATCAAACCCTAAAATCATAAAATCATATCATACCCAATCTACCACATGGATTGATCACACACTAATTCAACAATTTCACATGCATTCATATCAAACCCTAAAATCATAACTAACCCTAAATTCATATTAAACCCTAAACCTAGCACATGGATTCATCAATCTCACTCAAATCAAACCCTAAAAACGAATCTACACCCATAACTACTCTTACATACACATATTCAACATCAATCCAACTTAAATCCGAGCCAAATTCAACTACATTTCGTGTACAGTTTCAAATCTTCTCCTTCGAAATGTACCTCAAAACAATCACATATATTGCAAAAAATCAAGGGAGGGGAGGGAGTTCACCTTGCTTAACCGATTTGCAACAAAAATCCCAAGAAAAATCAACCAAAATAGCCGGATTTGGAGGGGGAGACCGGAGGCGGCGGCGCTGTGTTCGGGTGTGTTTGGGGAAGAAATGAGGGCGTGGGGGTCCGTGCTCGGGCTTAACTCCGAAAGTACGGCGCCACACAATTTAGCGCCGTTGTTGCATAACACGGCGCCATAGCCTTTGGCGTCGTTATATGCCACCCTGGCTCCTACGTGGCATAGAGCGGCGCCAAATCTCATGGCGCCGTGCTATGTACCCCAGGTGCCATGTGTTTTGGCGCCGTATCGGGGGTCCATTTTTGGAAATCGTTTCCCCAGGGGTCTATTTGTAAAAATCTTTCAAAATTTGGACTAAAAAGCAAAAATGTTTCACGAGCAACATGCATGGTGGGCGTCAACGTCGACAGGGACGCTCCCTCCGTGTGGAACTTGTAACCGCCGTTAGCATCTTGGCATCCACTACCCCAAGACCGCTGATCGCCGTTATTTGTCACCGTCTGAAGACCGTTGACCACTCCAAGTCTGTACTTCAACCATCACTATATATATACATAGAGGGAGGGAAATATCAGGTATAAGATGTAATCCATACATATATACCTAAACTCACTTAGGACCATTCGATCTAATCTGAACGGCTCATATATAAGGTGGGAGCCCCCTTCCCACTTATGCGCCAAGGGGTTTTCCATAAATAGTTGCACGAAGGGGTTAAACACAAAAGGATCATAAGTGGGAAGAGAGTTCTCATCTTGCATACGGGCCATCTAGATTAGATCGAATGGTCCTAAGTGAGTTTGTGCATATGTGCACGGATTGGGTCTTGCACACCTGATATTTCCCATATATACATATGAAAAAATACATTCTACTCCCGAGCGTAGTTATTTCCACCTAATATACCACCTAAATGAATTTAAAATATTCTTTTATCACATTAGGTACACCTACATACTAATTATAAAATACTCTACCGTGGTACATACAAAAAAATTGCAAAGAGTCCCTAGTTTTTATCGTATTTTATACATACCTTTATATTTGCATATAAAAAGAAGTATATCTAAACAATATACATACCACCTAGATGGTCTTAGATACTCATATACTGCACTATATACCCTCCATGGTGCAAAATATCTCTACACTGTGAGATACGCCATAGGATGTAACTACTCTTGAAAGTAGAAAAAAAATGCTTTACACATACACTCACGCATACGTACGTACGTATATACATACATATAGACACACACATATATGTATGTATACATACGTATATAAACATATATTATATATGCGACCTCCGTGGCAGTGAGGATGAACCCGACATGCGGGAGGCGGAGCAGCAGCCGGTGAGGTAGAGGAGGCGGTGGCGGTCGCTACCATGCCTGCTGTGCCGAGTCGGCTCGAGCACGACACGTTGTGTCATGCTGTGCCATGCCGCCTGATGGGCCGGCTTTCTAAGCCCAGCACGGGCCACCATAAGACGGGTTTGTACTGTGCTTAGACCATGCTGGACCAGCCGGGCCTTAGACTGACACGAAAAAGCCCAGCCTGACTCCTACCTCTACTTGGGCTGCATTGAAGAAGTGCTGCGCTGTCAAACTTTTCATGCAACAACTCTAGTATACTAGCCACATAGGCGCGACGCCACGCCGCCCCAGTCACCGTGTGTACCGAAGTACAAAAGGTGAAAATTCGCAGCAAAAGGAAAGCGGAGAGGGTTTTTCACAAAAAATCGAGAGCCTTTTCGTAATAAAAGGAGAGCGGAGGGGTTTTTTCATAAAAAATTAGGAACCTTTTCGAAAGAACTGAGGGCATGTACGTAATTACAGGAAACCGCGGGTTGTTATCCAGTAAAAAAAGCGTAGGGTTTTTTCGTAAAAAATCAGAGATCTTTTTGCGAGAACCGAGGACTTATACGTAATTACCAAAATTTGAAAGGCTATTTCGTAGAAACTAACACATGGCTACCTTGATCGGCTGGGGAGTCCCCTTTCTCTAATACTAGTCAAATGCCCGTGCGTTGCTACGAAACATCTAGTGTATATTCTCAATCAATTAACATCAAATTAAACAAACCAATGTAACAATATTTTAAACAGAAGTATAACAAAAGTACCATCTAATAACTATCACAAAAACAAATAATGAGGCAGTAAAATTAAGTAGATTAAATAGTTAATAAGGTTCTTTATGAGAACAAATATATGCTTAACAGGATAATTATAAGTATTTATAAATAAAACGTTTTTTTTATCAAAACTCAAAGTGCCGAGTAACCATGCATGTATTATTGACAAGACTAACTGCTTATGCGAAGTTCCTCGCTAAGTAATAATCTCAGTAAATCCTTTTGAATTGTAACAACCACCAAGTAAAATATGAAAAGGTAGTGTACCAGCTTTCGTTGGAGAGTCACTTTGGCCAATCAAGTTTGGGGTTGCCAACTGACCATACAATTGGCCTTAAACATTGCCACTTTTGAAGCTGCAACATTGGCCGCATTTACCACTGATGAAGGTGGTACAAGAAGTCCTAAATATTGGACCAAATCCTAGAGAGAAGATATAAGCTACAATAATTATTTTCATCTACATCACTAAACCTGTGAAGGACAATTAGACATCCGGCAAAGAAGCTATAAAACCAAACTCAAGAAAGGCATGGCATACAATATCACACCCTTCCTATAGACAGGAGAAGCCCTAGAACCCAATATCCACTTACATTTTACTCCTAGAATTAAAACTACTTGTTTCCCTAGTCCCCAAACTTCTAGCACTCGGGTTCATGATAATGCACCTGCTGCTCAAACACATGTACACACATTTTAGATTTTGAAAGAGCGAATGAGCTCAAGATTTGCAAAGGCAACTTACTTCTGAGCTAGGACAACACCAATTTTCATTCAACCAATATAAACATGTTGCTTTGAATGGTGTCTGTCCAAAATATTCCCAAGAGTTGCTGCGAGATAGGAACATTGAGTTAGAACATCTATGCATGTAAAATTTAAAATAATTTAAGCGAGAACACGAGATGTTTTCCAATATCTAACATTCACTGATTACAAGCATCGATTGGTTCAATACCTATATTTACCTGTACATCACCATCCACCTTGACATAGAACTCAGCATCCCACATTGACACAGCTGTCACAGTATGATTTGGTCTTTGAAGACAGTCCTCAACATGGTCTGACGGATAACGGATTGATTAACATTCCTACCATTGTGCAGCGTATGTGCTTAAAGCGACAAAGAATTGTGCAATAATTTAAATTACTACTTACGTCATGATGTCCCCATGCTCCTATCTTACGCTTCAATTGCTTTATCAATATTCCACGAAGTAGCACTCATGTATATAACAAATCATCAGTTCGGTAACCCCTCAAGATATATTGCATTACACCATCATGTCCTCGGTGTGAGGAGGTAGGAAAAGAGCGAGGTGATGGAGGTGGCACGGGGTCGAGGAGCAGCCGGCGATGCCGCAGGCGGCGGCGGTCGACAGCGTGGCACTGGTTGGGAGGCGAGGGGAGAGGAGTGGAGGGGTGTAGGAGGGAGGAGAAGAGGGGCGGCGTGGGGTGGATGAGAGGAGGGCGCGGTGGTAGGAGGCAGCGGCGGTGTGTGCGAGAGAAGACATCATTGCACGTCTTGAAGTCTCGTTGCCACCCTCCCTCGCATCCTCACCCGCTTGCTGCGGCCCTCTATACCTCCCTACCAATTAATCGCACAGACTGCGCCTCTCTTCTCGGTCCTCACCTCGGCTGCCGTCTCCTCTCTCCTCCTCTCGATCCACGGCGCCCTTGGCCGGTGGGGATAGGAGGGCACTGGATCTGCTCGAGGCAAGCTGGATCTGGCGGCGAGCAGATCTAGGCAAGCTGCCGGAGTCGGCGGGGTGGGGAGGAGGAGGAGGCAGCGGCACGGGGTGGGGTGGGGAGGCGGCGGAGGCGGAGAGAGGGGCGCGGGGTGGGGTGGGAGGAGGCGGCGACGGAGCGGAGGGGGGGGGAGGAGGCGGCGCGGCGGGGGTGGGAGGAGGAGGAGGCGGCGGCGGCGGGGTGGGAGGGAGGGGAGGAGGCGGCGGCGCGGGGTGGGAGGAGGAGAGGAGGCGGCGCGGCGGTGGAAGGGGAGGGGAGGAGGCGGCGCGCGGGTGGAAGGAGGGGGAGGAGGCGCGCGCGGGCGGGAGGAGGGGCAGTGCACGCCCGACCTCCGGTCATTGGCAATAGCGGCGATTCTTCCCGCCATCGCCACCACGGCGGCGCCATTGTACTCGAAGATCTGCGAGCCGCGGGCCAAATCATCGAAAAATTGAGATCGAGCGAGGGAAGGTTTGGGGCGCGAGGTGTTTGGGGACTCACCGACATGGCCGTAGTTGCGAGTTCGTAGAGCGAGTCGAGTGGGCGTCGAGTCGAGAGAGCGAAGGAATTGCTCGACCTCGGAGGTGGGCTTATGAGGCCAAGTTGGGCTTCTTGCTCGGCAGGATACGCTTGGGAGGAGGAGGAGGCGGCGGCGGCGGCGGGCCGGGGGGAGGCGGCGGGGAAGAGCGAGGGGATGGCGGGGAGAGCGAGGGAGGCGGATCGGGGTGGGGAGGAGGAGCGCGCGGGGAGGCGGTGCGGTGCGAGAGAGATAGAGAGAGGGGAGGAGCGGGGTGGGAGGGAGGGAGAGGGGCTACGAGATAGGCGGCTCGGATTTTATCTCGCAATCAGATCGAAGGGCTGAGAGAAGAGGAGTGACGACGGGTCAACCACCAACTCCTTCTTTTATAATAGTAAAGATACGAGTACGTGTGATGACTGTGGACTGTAGAATATTGTATCCTTATTTGTCCGTGTTTTATTTTTGCACATCATGTTCAGTGGGGAGTTGGGGATGCTGGGCCTGTGCCCAAACACTTGCTGCCACCAGCAGCAGCCCACTATTTTACTAAGCTATGCTTAGTTTCTCTAGTTAGCCCGCGTCAATTCATCTAAAAAAATTGCCTTGTATTCATTTGCAATAGTTAGCTTACGCCTCAATTCTAAGCAATGCTCTGTCCATCTAAGTTTATGATTGTATTTTTTAAATAATTTTATCTATAAATATAAAATGTATTTTCATGTTTCAATACAAAATTAATGTGATGTTCTTTTTATATTGTACTCTCTACATATATATATATATATATATATATATATATATATATATATATATATATATATATATATATATATATATTGAATATAGTACTTAGAGATAATAATTAGAGATAATCTAGCTATTTTCACTATCTCTATAATTTATGTGTTAAAAAATATATATTTTATAAACTTAAACGAAAGAAGTATTAAAGATGGGCTAATGGATAGCGGTGGAAGTGAGGGTGTTTATTCTTACCTATCTAGATTTTATCATCTCTAGGATCACATGTGTTCTGTAAAATTTCTAGCACGTGTAGACACGCACGCACCGTGATGTGTCCCCCGTGAGACCATGAACTCTCTTCCACACAAGAAGATCTGTACAGTTAGAAACAAGCAGCACCTATTCTGTTTGCAGCTCGAATCCTAAGTACGACACACACGTACCAGCATCTGCATCAAGATATCACCTCCCACAAAACACACACTTGTTCACCGTCCGTTGCTCCCTCCCGTTCATCTAGCTTTTGCTTCCACCTTCCAGATTCAGTTCCCGTCCCCTTGCTCCGACGTCCGGCGGTCTCACCGGCGGCGAGAGGGGAGGGGGATCCACCCCCGGCTTCTTGGTTAGCAGCAGTAGTAGGGTAGATATGTCCCCTTTGTCTCTCCTTTTGCTTCTTGTACAGTGGCGGAAGTTCTTGCTTGGGTGTTATCCATGGCCATGGAGAAGCTTTTTACCCTGCTAATGGCAGTCATCGCTTAGATCTGGATGGCGACTGCCTGGTTCTTCTCCGGCACCGACAACCAAGCAGCTTCCCCTCCCCTTCGAAATAATGTTTGGTACACTAGCGTTCGCCTTGACCCGGAGCGCTGGTTGCCGTCGACGCCCAGTCCCTCACGTGCGATTGCGCTCTGGTTGTCTCCCTCCTTGGCGGATGATAGCCGTTTTGGGGCTCTGGAATTGGCCGACTTGGTGATTCCTCTGTTTCCCTACCTGCTCTGGATCTGGATCTGGAATTTCTACAGCAGAGTATCCCCAAATTTGCATAGAGGAGTTGGGTCTGCCATGGCCTTTACTCCTTCTTGTCTTCCCCGATGCTGGTAAGATTTGCGGCGGTGCCGTGCTGCTGATGAGGTTCTTCTCCGGCTTGGCTTGTTTCAACCTGCTCGGCGGAGGCCCAACATGACGTGGGTCCTCTGTAACAGCAAATTCCATCCTTTGAGCCTAGAGGGCTACCCTACTCTATAATATTTACAGTATATCGCTAATAGATTTTAACAGTATGTTCTCTAATTACGGCATCCACAATGAGGCCCACATGACATGCTTAAGGTCGACCTCAAATATTGTGGCAAAACTTGATCAACCTTAAGCTACAGGCTGGCCACATGCTTAGGACCGAGTCACAAGGAATAGAAAAAATGGGAATCTCTCTCCTCTCTTAGTGGTTGCTACTGTTGCCGCCAAGAGGAAGGGCATGGAGACACCGGGGAAGGACTGCCGTCTCTAGATTAGGCCACCGAGGAGGGTGTCGTCGATGGAAGTCGCCACTAGATCTAGCCATGGGAAGTGTGGGGACGACACACAGCTGTTGAACCCAGCCACTTGGTGCTCGGTAGGAACTCACGACCACCGGATTCGGATGCCTAGAGCTCAAGGACAATGGCCACTGCACCACCAGCAGCTTGGTGGAGACTCTCCCCACCTAGACCCGACGGATTCGGCCACTGGCACGCTAGGAAAGGGTTGCCTCTTCTGGATCCTGCCAAGGGAAGCCAGGAAACACGTATCGACTAGGGCCACCACTGAATCCTGCCATGAGAAGCTCAAGGACGACACAGGGGGACGAGGATGTGAGAAGAGGCAGTGCAATGTGAAGAGAAGGCGGGGGGCCACGAATGTGAGGAGAGGCGGCGTGGTGGAGATCGAGCTCTCAACTCATGTGTGCGAGTCTGATTGGGAGGAGGAGACACAAGTTGGGGGCAAGTGGGGGTGAGATTTGGTTTATTGTTACGTGGGCCTATATTAATACGCCTTTGGATTTTATACATTATATGAAATAGCACTAGCCATGTCTTTACACCTTAAGGCCTACTTTAGAATTATACATTGGAGATGCCTTATATCTCAACGAAGCGGCAAACAACATAACATTTAACAACAAGACTCGCTAATGCTTGAAACCACACGCTCGAGAATGTTTGAAATCATGCTTCTAGGAGCATTGCTTAAGCTTGCAAATAGAATATTACTAAGAAAATATACAATATGCCACAAAAGCTTCCTAATGTTCATCATCAATTACGAGAGTTCTATTGACTAAGTTTTAGATTAGCAAGCTACTTTACTAAGACAATATTAAGTGAGATAAAAATGATGCTTTAGATCATTATTATTTAATGTGGTGAAGAAGTGCTATTTCCAATGCATGACATCTCATCGGTCACCTAAAATCAACAACAAAACAAGCGTGAGTTCAAAACTCAGCAAAACAGTAAACCTTAATGCCATCATAAGTATAAACATAACCATGTCATTCTTCACATATTTTATCATCATCGCTTTCTCTCTATTAATGCAATACACATAACTATGTCATTCCCATTGCCCACATGATAGAACAAGTATTTATGAACATCGCTTTTACTTCATCAATGTGATACGATGCTCATGCACATATCTCCTTTTCTCTTTCTTTAGTTTATACCATCTTACTCCACATTTCACTTACCGTTAATTATCTATTAACCCTTTCAAGGACAGTAACATTTCATTCTTCATTAATTTTCTTTCTCGTTAATGCAATGAAAATGCATATGCACATCTCTACTCTTTTCAGTAGCTTGTACCAGTATAGCTGAGTGGATCACTGTTGATGTACCACCCTCCCATTATAATGCAGTGCTCATGCATAAGCACATCTCTACTCTTTTCTCTAGTTTAAATTCGTACAACTGAGTAGACACCTGTCAATGTAGCATCCTTTTATTATCTCCATTCCGTGGAGATGCCACCATCTCGTGGAGGAACCTATCGAAATAGGTCTTCTCTATTCTGTAGATGTGCTTACTAAACATCTTTCATGTCCACCGTAGTGGCTCATATCTTTCATGCCATAAACATGCACCTAATGCAATGCACGAGTTTCATCATTTTTACCATTCCCTTTCTTCATCACTTAGCCATCATCAACATTATTTAATCATCACGGAAAGCAGGAGTAAACATAACAATTAAGTATGGTAAATACTGCATCAAGTTTAATTAATAACAACCATCAACCCAATTTACCATCTTACGAAGCACTTGCATGCAATGCGACATTTTTGTTTAAGCATTTACCATGCGATGTGAACCATTATTCATCAACATCTCAACATCAAACTCCCATACCGCATACCATCATCGTTACCCATCATCACGTCCACATCAACTAAACATGTTATCTACCATTAACATTACTCCTCAATGTGTCAACATCATCTAACTGTATCTCCTACCATTATCATCCTCATCAACATGTCAACATCTACTAACTATATCATCTGCTAGTACCATTCCTATTAACATGTTAGTGCCCATTAATCATTATATAATTATCATGCAACCAAGGATAATCAACTCATAACACAAGATGAAAATCGCATTGAATCCAACCTACAACATCACTCCATCCAAATTTACTACTCTACCATGCACTTGTATGTTTAACCTTGTGGACAATGCATGAACGACACCGAGCCTCCATCCTAGCGACGAACAGCTAGATTGAGCCACCTTCGTACCTTTTGTGGCCAAATCTGGTAGACATAGTGACGGTTTGGCTCTCCTCCTTTCTTCTTTTGCTCATCTTCCTTCCTTCCCCTCTCATCTCCCCTTCTCTTCCCTTCTCTTCTTCCTCTGGCCTTCTCCTCTATTTGTCTCCACCCATGCTGCAGCTGCTCTGGATAGTAGCAGCAGCTGCAGATCTGGCATGACAATGAGGGAAGCGATGACTTTGCAGCCATGGCATCAATTTGCATAGGAAGGGACGACGATGGCTACCTCCTTGGTGGTGTGCGGGGACGACCGCGATGACGGTAATGACCACAGCGTTGGCAATGGTGGCGAGGGTAGCGGTGCTAAGCTGGCGTGGTGGCACACAACAGTGGAGGGGCAGCTCAACTGTGTGGTAAGCTGGAGGTGGTGGTGATTTGGCTCGAGCGATGGTAGTGCGTGGGTTAGGGATGCACACGGCTGGCACAGTAGCGTGCTACGTGGGGAGGCATGGTGACTGGTGGACAGAGGCGGCGGACGAAGGAGCGGTGTGGGGGAGCAGGGCTTCCTCTTCCTTCACCTCTCCCTCCCTTCTTTGTGGCTGGGTCGGGTAAAGGGGTGGGGCCGCTAATGGAGGCATGGCCGGAGGATGACAGGAGCGACGGCTAGGGCTAGCGCATGCCTCCTCGCCTCTCCTCTATATAGAAGCTGGCGTAGGTCGGCTCAGGCTGGCCTAGCTCAAACCCAGTTTCTATTTTTTTTCTTTTGGAATATTACATTCTACCCTATTAACAGAATTCGATCTCAAATTCTAACATTCGACATTCTACACAAAAAATAAATGAAATGAACTTAGTAAAAGACAATTCTCTCATACTCGTAGAGAACAACTTCGGGTGATTATCTTGCAAGCGAGACTCCAGTTCCCAAGTCGCTTCTTGCTCGGACTGATGTGACCAAAGCACTTTGGCATAATTTAACTTTTTGTGCCTCAACACTCTCTGATCCCTTCAGAATCCACACTGGACGAGGCTCGAAGCTGAGGTCTTACTTAAAGGTCATCAGGTCTAACACTATCTCATGCTTCGGATTTCTCATGCACTTTTTCAATATAGAGACAAAACACATTGTACACTCCACACATGGACTTAGAAAGGTCCAAACGATATGCCAACTTTTTAATACATGCTAGAATCGAAAATGGCCCAGTGTACCTCGGGCTAAGCTTCCGTTTGGTACCAAATCGCACGATACCTTTAGTGGGAGACTCTCAGGAGCACCTGATCACCCACCTTAAATTCTAATTATTGCCTCCTAACATCTGCATAGCTTTTTTTGCCTACTCTAGGCCGATAGTAGATGTTGCCTGATTTCTGCCATTCGTTCCACAATTTATTGGACCCAATGCTACCTTCTCGCTAACGACATCCTAGCAAAGTGGTGATCTACACTTTCGCCCATACAAAAACTCGAATGGCGCTATTTGAACACTAGAGTGATAGTTGCTATTGTAGACAAACTTCATGAGTGCCAAATGATCCTCTTAGCTACCCTTCCAAGATAGAACGCAAGATCTCAACATATCTTCTAGTATTTGAATGGTGCGTTCGGATTGCCCATCTATTTGTGGGTGGAAAGCGGTACTAAATCGTAGTTCCATGCCTAGAGCCCTCTGCACACACTCTCAAAACTTGGAGACAATCTTGGCATCTCTGTTCGAAACTATGGACTTAAGCACGCCATGCAATCTCACTATTTCCTTCACATAAAATTGTGCCAAATTACTTAGCGTGTTCGTCATACGAATAGGGATGAAATACGTAGACTTGCTGAAATGATCCATTACTACTCAAATCACATCCTTACCAGGCTAGGTACTAGGTAAGCCGACTATGAAGTCTATGGTAATATCATCTCATGCCCACTGAGGAACATCCAAAAGCTACAATAGCCTAGCAGGATAGTTATGCCCAGCCTTCACTTGCTGGCAAACCCCACAAGATGCCTCATAACAAGTGATATCTACGTTCATTCTCTTCCACCAAAAGCTTTTTTTTTTAAAATCCCAATACATCTTGGTTTCTCTAGGATATATTGTGTACGGGGTTCGATGAACCTCTCTCAAGATTTCATCATTGACTTGCGTCTTTTGTGGCACGCAAATGTGGCCCTTAAATTGCAATACGCCTAACTCATCGTGGCTAATATTCCCCTTTTTTCCTTCATTGAGGTGTTTCCTTGTTGAAGCAATCGATCATATTGTTACCCTTTCCTCATTTGATTTACAATTGCTGACTCCAGCATAACAATAAAAAATTCTCATCCGATCAAAGTCAGCAATAAGACAACCTAGAGTAGAGGGTGTCGTCTTGTAACAAAGAGCATTGGCAACTACATTCGCTTTGCTAGGATGGTACTGGATAGTGAGATCAAAGTTCTTGATTAGCTCCAGTCATCTTCTTTGCCTCAAATTCAATTCCTTCTGAGTAAAGATATTTGAGGCTCTTATGACTAGTGAAAATACCACAAGACTCTTTGAACAAGTAATGCTTCTAAATCTTTAGAGCAAGGACTACTGTGGCTAGCTCTAAACCGTAAGTAGGACAATTCTGCTCATGCTTCTTCAACTGTTGTGATATATACATAATCAGGAGGTATTAGAGTAGACCGTGAAACACTTTCCTAGCTAAGAAAGGGTAAGAACATGAGCAATCACTAACTTATTTTTTAGAGTACTGAAACTGCGCTCACATTCATCGATCCACTGAAATTTCATGCCCTTCTACGTGAGATGAGACAATAGCTTGGCAATAATACAGAAATTCATCACAAAACACTGGTAATAACTAGAAAATTTCTCATTTTCTTAATATTAGATGGCTTCTTCCAATCCACTATGGTAGAAATCTTACGTGGATATATTAAAATACCTTCCTGGTTGCTCACATGACCCAAGAAGCTCACTTCAAAATAAAAAACTCGCACTTCTTCAACTTGGCATAGAACTGATTCTCCCTCAGAGTCTCAGGCATGTGCCTCAAATGATGCTCATGCTCTTCCTCTGTCTTAAAATAAATCAGGGTATCATCGATGAACATCACCATAAAATCATCAAGATACTTATATAGAATATTATTCATTGCCTCTATGAAAATAGCAGGGGCATACTCATAGTGCTAATACCTTGTGGAGAAAGCTGTCTTTCCAACATCTTACTCCCGCATCTAGATTTGATTATACCCAGATTGCAAATCAATCTTGGAGGACAACTTGGATCCACTCAATTGATCAAACAAGTCATCAATGCAGGCCAAAGAATATTTATTCTTCATGGCCAATTGATTAAGAGCATGGTAGTCTATGCACATATGCCAACTCCCATCCATCTTCTCTATGAATAGAACAGGGGCTCCCCAAGGTGACACGCTACATCTAATTAACCCTTTCGATAATAAATCATTCAATTGCTTCTTCAATTCTTCCTGGAATGAATGTGCCAAACAGTACAAAGACAAAGAGATAGATTGAGTACTAGGAACAAGGTCGATCCAAAATTCCACATCCCTTTCAAGAGGCATTCCATGAAGCTCTTTGAGATATACATCAGGATAGTCACACACCACTGGAATATCCTTAATGCGCAAGGGTACACTTGGCTTTTCTGCAAGTGCTAGAAGCAACCTAGACTTCACCACTTGTTGGCTAGGGAATAGATTGGCCAACACAAAGAGAGAATATGAAGGTGCATTTCCTTAAAAGATTAACTCCTCCCAGGAAGGAGCTTGCAAGGTGACTGTGTTCTAGAAGCAAGAAACGATGGCCTAGTATTGATGTAACAAGTCTATGCCAAGGACATTAATAAAGAAACTTCAGCATTGACACCTTGTAGTAGCAGTGCTAGGGCCACTTGTGACACAAGCTAGGATAGTGGTTTGGTTGACACACCAGCACCTAGTGATTTGCAAGCACTCAACGACATGGTGTCAAACAATATACTTGAAGAACAACCTGCCCTGCCCTAGGATTGGACAGAAAATAGAGGAATGAGGTGCTAAAAGGATGCGACCTCAAAATATTCGTTTGCCTACGATGGTACAAAGCAGGTAAGGCAATTAATCCTTGCTTCGTACTCCAACATAGGCACATTCCCCTAAACAAAATTTGTTAAGGTGAACTCCATCCTCCCCATGGAAACTCCGATTTGAACTACGCTAAGATCTGCTCAACGGAGACCACCTAAGGGAGGCAAGGGGCCCAAGCTGAATGAACGGCTAACCACCAGACATCCACCCGACCCTTTGTCTGAAATGCAACAAAATAAACTGTCAACTCTCTAAGGTTAGCTCCATCACCATACTCCCTCTTCGAGTAGCGCACCCAGTTTGCAACGTGGACTAGCATGTCGAATCCAACCAAGATGTCTAAACCGCAATAACCTCTACTCGTGGAGACCCATCACGTGCAGTACAGGGCAGTGAGTAGGATAACAACAGCAAGAGCAGACCACACCTACTGATGGAACACCCAAACTCTCCTAGAAACTAAACAACACACTCGAGAATCCACATGTCCTCTAGTCGTTGACTGCTCAACCGAAGCAACCTCATCGACAGACTCTTTCGACTAAGGCATACTCTACAAATCACTCCTCATTACGAGATCCCTCCACAAGAGGCTCCTAAACCTCGGGCGGTGGCTCTACCTAGCCACATCCACGACCATGGCCTCCATCGCGGCCAAGACCACAACCTCTATCTCTTGGCATAGACATGCCTCGCAGTCAAACAATCATGTATTCAATTATTAAACATCAATCATATGTCATTATTAGTCAACAATGTTAACTAACATGAACGTAAATGCAATACTTGATCCAAACCCACCCTATTGTGCACCAATGTGCGTTAAGTTTGGATTAATTATTTGGCCTAAGTCAAGTTTCAATAGTTACTCAACCTAAGCCAGATTTTAGTTCAATAACCAATCCTAAGTCAAGTTAAAGTATAACTGAAATAAGTAATCGATTTCTTCCTGAAGGACCTAAAGTCCGCTCTGATACCAATTATAACATCCCAACCCAATCTCTAAGCCCAGAGAGCAACCACTACTCTATAACTTACATTCATTGTTATTATATTTTGGAAACATCTCCTCTAGTTATATCTCAATAAAGCAGTAAACAACATACATTTAACAAGCATTAAAACAATTGTGCTATAAACAAGACTCGCTAATGCTTGAGACCACACGCTCGAGAACGTCTGGAATCATGCGTCCAAGAGGATGCTTAAACTTGTAAATAGAATATTTCTGAGGAAATATACATTACCATAAAAGCTTCCTAATGTACATCGTCAATTATGAGAGTTCCACTGACTAAGTTTTAGATTAGCAAGCTACTTTACTAAGGCAATGTTAAAGTAGATAAAGGTGATGCTCTATATCATGATTGATACGGGGGGTGCCCGATCTTCATGATGTAGGATCTCACTTGAAGGATAAATATGTGGTTAATGTGAAATCCCATGAATTATGATGAACGGAAGTACATAATTGTCTGTCTCGATTATATACTCCTATGTACTGAAATTCAATTAGCAACACGCTCTGAATCTCCATCTTCTCACCACACTACGAAAGATAATGTTGCTGGTCCATGAGGAATAATAAGAACACTGGTAACGGGTAATTTGGTGGAAAGCTAACTTGTCGGCTTCTCAATTCCTAGGTAGAGCATAGCATAAACCAAAGAATAAGAAATTGTTTTAACTCAAAATTAACGTTCAAGGATTACAGTGGACAGTAGCTAAGTCTTTATGCCCTCGTACAAACCTAGCCAAAATCAAAGTAGGGAAACAACTCGAATTCAATTCTAATTCCTAATTTAAACAGAAAGCAATAAGAAGTGGCTGGCTGGTTGCCTTGGTTTGGGCGCCAATAAGGTGGGCCCCACGTGGTGGCTGGCCCATGAGGGTGGCGTACAACTCCCTTGACAATAGCCCAACTTCCTTTGCGACCTAAGTATTCGTTTTCAGTCCGTTTGAAGCTTCCGCATTGTCATCACCTCAAAACTAAACCAAAATAAATAGTAAAGCCCAAAGCAATCTTAATATGTACAAACCAGCCCATGATATATGGAACTTGGCCAAAAACTCAAACAAACTTAGAATTAAAGATTAGACACAATCGAGCTTTCGAAGCGTAGTCATCTCCAATCTTCGATTCAAAACTTAAAAGCTTGATTCCAGCATCTTGGTGGCTTTTTCCACTTGATACAAGTGAAGTATCATTATCTCATCCTTTTGAACATTCTCTTGGTGTGCCGGCCTCCCTCATCTCCCACTTGGTAGTACCAAGCTCTTACTCATCTAATAACCTAAGAATATATAAAGTGGAAGCATTAGGTAGCAAGCTGCCCTTTGCAGTGAGATCAAAGGAACTTAGGATCTGATTCACCTATTTAGTGAGTTCCCTTACTCTAACTCGAGTGATTGGTTCCTTGTATAATTGTTGCAAAGCTTCAGCCGTTGGACCAATACTAGTCTTATCATTGTTATTGTTATTTGAATATGATGATGGAGGTAATGAATGTGCAGGTGAATCTTTCATAATAGTGATGTCCTCATCATCATCTCCTTCTTGAAAAGTAGTCAACCTCGACTCTGCGGGGTTAATAGAACCAAAAAAAGATGACAAATTTGCAATATTGAATGTAACACTAGTACTAGAGTTATTGCTAGGCAGCTCTAACTTGTAAGCCTTATTATTTATTCTTTCAAGCACTTTGAATGGACCATCTCCGCGATTCATCAACTTAGACTTCCTTTTCTCAGGATCACCAAATAAGATCACCAGGTTCAAATATCATTTGTTTTCTATTTTTATTTTATTTTTCAGTAATGTGACATGCCTTTTTCTCAATTTCTTCCTTAGATTTCAGATGTATACGTTTTAAAAAATTAGCATGTTTAAAAGCATTAATATTAACTCTTTTAATAAAAGATAATGGCAATAAATCTAATAGTGCATGCGGCTAAAAACCATAAACAATTTCAAATAGAGAGAGTTGAGTTGTAGAGTGTACTGCTCTGTTATATGCAAACTCAACATGTGATAACCAATCTTCCCACTCTTTTAAATTATTTTTTTATCTTGGTTTGTACTATCGTCCCAAGAGTATGATTCATCACTTCAGTTTACCTATCAGTTTGTAGATAGCAAGTTGTAGAGAACAATAACTTTGTACCAAGCTTAGCTCACAATGTCTTCCAAAATCAACTTATAAAATTGATATCTTAATCAGAAATAATAGTCTTCAGTATGCCATGCAAATGCATTATCTCCCTAAAAACAAGTCAGCTACAGGCGACGCATCGTCACTCTTATGACAGGGAATAAAATAAGCCATTTTTGAGAATCTGTCTATAACAACAAATACTGAATCCCTCCCCCTTTTAGTTCGAGGCAATCCCAGAATAAAATTTATACTAATGTCTTCTCAAGGAATTGTAGGAACCGAAAGAGTATACAAGCAATGTGGATTTAGCTTTGTGATATGTCATACACCGTTGTACAAACTGTTCAATGTCATGTCGCATCTTTGGCTAGTAGAAGTGATTGGTCAGCATGCTCAATGTCTTCATGCCTAAAATATCCCATCAATCCCCCGCAAAATGATTCCTGCACAAGGAACAAATGAACGGACGAATCTGGAACGCAAAGTTTGTTAGTGTGAAACAAGAACCCATTATGAACATAAAATTTATCCCATCCTTTTCCACGTGAACAGCGAGCAAAAGATTTAGCGAAATCATAATCAGCAGTATATAACTCTTTTAAGCTCTCTAAATCAAGCACTTTAGTATCCAATTGAGTCAAAATAATATTGTTTCAAAATAAAGCATCAACAATAACATTATCTTTGCCCTTCTTATACTCAACAACATACGATAAGGTTTCTACAAATTTCATCCACTTAGTATGTCTACAGTTCAACTTAGATTGGCCTTTCAAGTACTTAAGAGATTCATGTTCTGAATATATGACAAAAGCATTAGGCCATAACTAATGTTACCAAGTTTCAAGAACACATACCAGTGTATAGACCTCCTTATCATAAATAGGATAATTTAGCTGAGATCTATTCAATTGTTCAGAAAAATAAGCAATGAGCTTGCCTTCCTATATAATAACACCACCAATACCTATTCCACTAGCATCACATTCGATTTTAAAAGTTTTAGTGAAATCAGGTAGAGCTAGCAGTGTTGTCTCTGTGAGCTTTATTTTCAAAGTATCAAAAGCACTCTGTTGTGCCGCCCCCACATAACAGGCACTCCCTTTTTTTCAATTCATGGACAGACAGTGAAATATCTCACGAATTGACGATAAAAGCCAGCAAGACCATGGAAACTACGCACTTGACTCATATTAATAGGAAAAGGCTAATTCTTAATTACATAAATTTTAGAGTTATCAACTTCAATTCCATGTCTAGAAACAACAAACCCAAGGAACACTACTTTATCGGTGCAAAACGTGCATTTAGCAAAGTTAACAAATAGCTTCTCAATTCTAAGCACATTAAGCACTTGTTTCAAATGATCTAAGTGTTCAGTTATGGTTTTGCTATATATCAAAATATCATCAAAGTAGACTATCACAAAGCGACTAGTGAAAGCTCTTAAAACATGATTCATTAAGCGCATGAATGTATTGAGTGTATTAGTTAAAATAAAAGGCATGACTAACCACTTATACAATACAAACTTTGTTTTGAAAGTAGTTTTTCATTTATTTTTAGTTTCATGCGAATCTAGTGGTATCCACTTTTTACATCAATTTTTGAGAAAACGTGTGCTCCACTAAGCTCATCTAGCATATCATCAAGCCTACGTATAAGGTGGCGATATCTAACAGTGATATTATTGATAGCACGACAATCAACACACATAGTCTATGTACCATCTTTCTTAGGAACAAGAATAACAGAGACAATATAAGAAGAAAGGCTCTTGCGTATATACCTTTTATCCAAAAGCTCTTGCACTTGTCACTGTATTTCTTTGGTTTCAGTTGTATTGGTGTGGTACAATGATCGGTTTGGCAGCAAGACACTTGGCATGAAATCGATCTGATGCTCAATCCCACGAAGTGGTGAAAGTATGGGTCGCACCTCCTCAGAAAAAATATCGCCGTATGCCTGCCACAATGATTGTATAGCACTAGATAGAGTGTTTAGATCATTAGTTGTAAGCATAACCTTAACATCCTTATAAACAAGAACAAAGTGCATAACACTAAGATCATTACTCACACCTTGCAGATTTGTTGTCGTTGCAATCATAACATTTCTAGTGTTTACCTTTGTCTTACCTTGCTGAATAGCAAGTTGTGACTTCTCCTAGCGATTCTGTTCAATGGTTTGTATTTGAGAAGGAATAAGTGGTAGTAAAATCCCGTTCTTAACTTCCCACTTGAAGCTATAAGTATTGGCTCATCAATCATGTTGTACATTACGATCAAACAACTATGGACGACCTAGCAGTAAATGACAAACCATCATATGCACAACATTGTATAAAACAATATCCTCATATTTATTAACCTTGAAAGGAATTTTCACACAGTGCTGAATTTTAACTTTGCTTCCCTCATGAATCCATTGTGTGTGCACACAATACGGATTAGGATGCTTAAGTAATTTCAGGTTAAGCTTTTCACACATCTCAACACTAGCAAGATTTTGACATGAGCTTTATCAATGATAATTTTGACATTAGTATCTCTCACTTTAGCACTATTCATGAATAAATTATAACGTTGGGATTCATTGTCTTCTTTAACAAGCATGGATAAATATAGAATAACAACCAAAGCAAACTCACATTTAGCAAAACATTGATAATTAGAATCAGATTCATTCTTAGTGTTATTATCATCACATGAAAAATGGTTAGTTTTAGAATCAGAAATAGAATCATAACCAATTTCAGTGACAATCATAACCTTAGCATTAGGGCAATCACGAGAATAATGACCACATTCTTGACAATGCCAACATTGAATTGCACTTATTTTAGTGTTAGAACCAACAGAAGATTGCAACATTTTAGATGAACTAGTATGTTTAACACTAGGTGATGGAGCAGATTTCATATTCGAAGCATTAGACACAGCATGTGATTGTGTATTGGAATTCAAAGGATTGCTAAACATACCTTTGCTGATGTCTATCTTGGGTCTATCCCTAGGCGTGTACGACAAGGTAGATAGACGACTCGTCTTGGGTGTGAAATTGTTGTGCCTAGATTGCAATAGCGCATCTTCCTGAAGTTGCTTTTTCACTTTGATCGCTAAGTGCTATAGTTCAGTCATAGTGGAATATGGCTAAAAGTTGATTAGCTTGTGAATATTGCAGTTCAGCCCATACAAGAATTTTGCCATTATTTGTTCATTGTCATCCAGAATCGATCCCAAATCAAGAGTTGCTCCATCTGCTTGTAGTAGTCTTCCACAGATTGTGTGCCTTGCTTTAGCTTCTACAATTGAATAAGAACATCTCAATGAAAATATACAGGAACAAAACGAGTACGCATTTTTCACTTCATTGCTTCTCACATTGTGATAGGAGGGTGACCATTGTCCCTGCGGTCGTTCTGCACTTTGTCCCACCACATCAGCGCATAATCCTCAAATTTCAAGTAAGCTTGATTTTACGCCTTTGCTAATGTTGTGCATATGGAAGATCTTGTCGACGCGCATCTCCTATTTTTGATATTATCCTGGATCTGCACCACCAATAAATTTAGGCATGGTAATTTTTACATTAGTGAGAGAATCCTCCTCGTGTGATACTGGAACACATCCAGCACAGCAGCGGTGATGGCCGCGATCTATCGGTGTCCACTTGGCGTCGTAGTCCTCTGCAAAGGCATCAGCGTAGTGCCCTTCATCATCGTCGGATCCTCAGTCATAGTAACCAAACCATGTGCTGCAGCTCACCCACATGTGGCTCCTCCTTGTGCGGTTCCCGGCGGAAGAAGACGTACATCCTGCGGTGTGTGTGGTAGACATACTTGTTGTTGTGGGAGAACTTGCTCTCTGTGCTAGTGTTGACAAGGAAGACGAGCATCTACTTCGCACCTGTGGACTGCTTCTTCTTCCTCTTGATGAACTCGGACAGCCATCTCTGGGACAATCTCATTGAGTTTGCACTCCACCATTGTGTTTTCACCTATAACAGGATTAGTTACATAATTGTTGCGCCATTCTTTTAGTTCTTACAAGTCAGTACGAATCTCCTCAAGCACTTCATTAAACCCCTCCACAATACACTCTTCAGCAGGTCTGTCCCCTAACATGGTTAGCAAAACAAAAAAAATAATACAAATGATGTATACTACACAAAGGAACACCTAATGCTACCACCGGCTAAATATCTTGTCAATTTCTATGAATATTAGTATCATATACCTGATTGATGAGAGACAATCTAGAGATGTCACTAGCTGAAAACCAATCACAGGAGCTGCACTCACCAAGTTTATGTGGAGTTGGGATATGGTTAGTGTATAATCTTACCATAATTCAAATGATCAAAATGTTGTAAGGATAATATACAATCCACAACGTAATCAAAAGACTAGTTGCAATGTCAGATATAAGTGATGCACACACATGCAACGGCTAATGTTACTCAATATAAGCAAAGGAAGTTCTCATACCAAGTGCTAGGAGAGACGCTAGCCCACTACTCAAACTTCTATGTACGGCACAAGATTTGTTCACACAATATAGCGCACAAAGACAATATAATGGTGTAAAGTAAACAACCCTTTAGTTTAAGCAATAAACAACATCTAGTCTCAAAATATGAAATAACAAAGTCTTATATAGCTTATATATACACGTTTGAAAGGTTTTGATGAAATTTACAACTTTGCAGTTGAGGTGAACTCCAAATTCTGAAGAGAAGATCAATGTTTTTTTTGGCAAAAACAGAAACTGAAAACCTACAACACAAATTTGGAGCCAAAGATAGCCAATTTGGGGGTCTTCAATTGCAATATAAAGATTAGCCTTGTCGTTAGCTTTCCAACGAGTACAAGAATGCTAAAATGGACTCTGTATGCAAAAGTTATGCATTTTTTACTGAAGGTGTCTCGGAATCAGGATTGTACTCCATCTAGAAACTGACTCGGACACAATTTGAAACCGCTATATCATTCAATTCCATGGGCCAAACATGTTGAAATGTTTTGTGGAAGTTTGTGGCTCTATGTAGAAGGTCTCCAGCAATTTTTACTGGATTTGGCATCGGTTTGACATGCTTTTCAAATGTTCTACATGGTTTCTTTGTGGGATTCCAAAGTGAACTCAATGCGGAGCTATGTAAATGTGTTGTACACATCCAGGACACTTTCAAATGTAGGTTTTTGGTTACAACTATATAAATGCAGGACCCTAACACCGAGACAAGTTACAGATCAACAACTTTCAACCACACCAGATTTTGGTTTTTAGGAGATCCAACAACTCAAGCAAGGTAAGAAGATGTATTTTTGTTATGATTTAGGAAGTCTAAACCACAATTTTAGAGGTAGGTGTGGGCAAGTTGGTGTGGGTCGGCTCAAGCTAGCCTTGCCCAAACCCTCTTTCATTTTCTTTTCGAATATTACACCCTTATCCTAATTGTTGAAGGGTGCACGGCAGGCTCAAGGTCGATTCCTCCCTTCGGTGTCAGTGGTTGCACGACGGGCTCCATGTCTATGCCTCCTCTTGGTGCTAACGACTGCATGACGGGCAATGGGCCTTTGCTTCCCTTTGATGCCGATTGTTGCATGATGGGCTCAAGGTGTACACCTCCCCTTGGTGCTGATGGTAGAACAACGAGATACCGGTCTACTCCCATCGATGTCACCTAGCACCAAGGTGTCGTCAACTTCATCTTGATCTTCCTCGGTGAGGATGTACAATGTTATAAACTGTGGTTGTCTGTAATACATCTCTGTCATCTATAGATAGGACTAAAAATAAATTATACAATGGATTGCCTATATAGTTATCTGTAATGGTCTCGTATGATTGTTTATATAGTTGTATATATAATGGTATACATAGTAAAAAACCATCTATAAGACTTGTTAAATAGTAGACATCATATTTCTCTCTCCTTCACATCATCTAAAATCCTATGTAATGTAGATTTATAGACAATTGACATATAACATTGCACATGCCCTAAAGTCACTTAGAATGAATGAGGAGTCTGGTTGTAATCTTCTTTACTGTAACATTCTAAATTTTTTAATTACATTTTATTGGATTTATTAGAGTTTATTTGGATTATTCTGGATTTTATTTCAAAGCCTAGAGTGAGAAAACTTAACTTATCTATTTTTTAAAAGTCAAAATAGTTTATTTTATTTTTCCTAAGTTCTCCTGAATTTATAGTATTTTTTAGAATTTTCTAGAATTTACAAACTTAATTACAAATATTAAAGAGTATTTTAGTAGAAAAATTAAATACCAAAATAAGTTAAAAATATTTTTCCTAATTCGAGATTTGTTATAGGAAATTTTGTGATTTTTTCTAGAATTTTTGCATTTTATTTACTATTTTCTAGAGTTTTTAGAATCTTTCTAGTATTCCTGGAAAATATAAAACAAATTCTAAAACTCAACTTTCTCTTCGACTGACGTGTGTCAAGCCTTGTTTCAATCCGTCGCCGCCTGATTTAATCTCGGCCGTTCGCTTCCACTTACCCCTTCATTTTTTGGGCCAGCTGCCGAGATCTAATCCTTGGCCAAGTGGCTCAAATCCAACCGCTCACCCGCCCCTTCTCACTCCTCTCACCGACTGGTAGGCCCCACACCCATCTTCTTCCTCCCCTCCCCTCTACTCAGCTGCTGGCTACCATTAACGCCCATGCTAAGCTTTAAAAAGCTTCCATTTCTACTCGATTTACTCCCGAGCAAGGGCGCATTAAACCCCCAACCACACTGCATTCAGACCATCCATTATCTTCCTTCTTAGCCCCGCCTAATTGCACGTTCATGTACCCACTCCATTAAGCTCCGACGAGAAATTATTCCGACCATTACCCCTCCTTCGCCCTATATAAGGCCCTTTCCTTCATCCCTATTCTTTACTCCACCTCTCTCTGCCCCCACTGTCTCCTTCTCACCACCTGAGCACCGTCTTCCCCTCTTCTTCACGCTGGCGAACTCCTCCGGTGAGGAATTGCGAGCGCCTTGAGCCTCCTCGCGCCCCGCTGCTTTCGTCTCCAGCTTCACTGTGCCCATGTGAGCTCCGTCCACCCCTCGGCCATGCCCCAACCCTGTTAGAGAGCCTTCGTCGCTGACGCCTGAACCGCCACCATCCCCTGCCTCGCCATCGAGCTACCTTCAGCCATCTCCAAAGCTTGAGACTAGGTACAAATGACTCCCCGTGCTCTTCTCCACCTGATAGTGCCCTTGCCGTGCGTTGCCGCATGCAGGGGCGGAGCCCAATGGACTCATCCGGTGTCACAGGACACCGGGTCCAAAAAAATTTTCAACAGTAATTAATCAATATATACTATATGTGCACCCCCAACTCAAAAATTTGTGCACCCGGTAGCTTTTACTCAGCCCACCAAATAAACTGAAGCCCACGAGCCCGCCCGTCGCCTCGCTCACCGCGTCAGGCCATAAGCCCATAATGGTTATTCACTTATGTGCTACAACTTCCAAGAACTGACTTTTCGCAAGCCCTGCTCGTCGCCTCGTGCACTGCACGTCTCACGTCTGCACACTGCACAGCCCTTGACCGCTCTCCCGAGTCTCCCTGCGCCCTGGCCCTGCGGCCTGCAGTCCTGCACTGCTGCACAGCACAGCAGCAGACCAGCAGTGCAGCACAGAAGTGATCGAACACTCTACAGTGGTGGCGGAAGAACCGAAGAAGCAGTGCCTGCGAAGAAGGTCGTCTTCCCGGCGCGCTGCCGTCTCCACCCGCGTCGGCGCGCGCAAGACAGGTACGCAGTTACGCACATATCCCACGCCCTAACTGCTTGTGTATGAATATGACTTCAGGCACTAATCACTCTATGCTTCTCATAAATCATAATTCATAAATAAATGCCAGAGCCTGCCTCGTCTAAGCACGTAACTACTAAAGTCTGAAGTGCTTGTTCTAGTGGAGTAGTGGGAAAATTCTTAGAGCTCGACCAAGTTAGTTGCTGGTTTGATCTCCTTTGTCTGGCTTTTGTTCATGGAGTACTTTACTTCTCTGGATGACTGGATGCGATGCGAGATCTCGGTGTTTGTTCAGTTCTTGATTTTACCAGTCAGGCACACAACGGGAGAGGGCTACTTAGTTTTGTTTTCTTTATTATATTGAAATTCACTTATGGATTATTTATAATTTATGATTTTAATATGATGATTATCGTTTTTTTATCAAATTCTAGCTTATAACTAGTTTTCCCATGAAATGATGAAAAGTTTGATCTTCAGCTTATGCCATTGTCAATATCTAATTGAGTTTTTAAATACTCGGTAAATGACAGGTAAATTTATGAAGAAGTTCTTGAAAAGAAAAGCACCAGATAATGTTGCTAGTGCGAGGAATTGAGGGACCTTAACCATCATCTTTGCCTCTACATTGCTGATATGCGAACAGATGATAGATTCTCCAACATACATACCATTGGTCAGCTTTCTCAAATAATGGTGGAGACAAGGAAACATCTTACCTATCCTTTGGTTTATCGACTTTTGAAGCTAGTACTAGTATTGCCTATTGCCACTACTACAGTTGAGAGATGCTTTTCCGCTATGAAAATTGTGAAAACTTATTTACGCAATCGCATCGGTGATGATTTCATGAGTGATACTCTAATTTACTATGTGGAGAAAGAAGAAATGAAGAAAGTTACCAATGATGCAGTGGTTCGTCGTTTTATGAACTTGAAAGAACGTAAATACTAAAAGGTAATGCATTTATTTTTATTTGATTAGTTTTACTATTTTTCTTGAAAATTTAATTCAATTTATTCTCTTTTATTGTAGGCTTGTAGCCTATTGAGGTCAGATGACGTATTTTGCCAATGTCGCCAATTTTTTGTCTGTGATTTCACTCTTAATTCCTTTACTTTGTTGCAATTAACCAATAATATTAGTGGGTTTCTTCATTTTGGTAAGCATTCTGATTGCTTTTTTTTATCACTGTATATTGCCATTGGTTATCTTAACTTATTGATGATAAAAATTATATCACATATAACTATTTAGCTCAACGTTACTTTGAAATTATATTTTGTATTATATGTATGTATGAAATGGTGAACCCCGATCATATTCGTTCTAGTTCCGCCACTGGCCGCATGTCGGAGCGCCGGTGAGCCCTAGGGCTCTGTGCGTCACCTCCGGCTGGCGTGGCCACGTCAACACCTGAGCCCGCGTGGCAGCCCAGTGGTGGCCATGTTGGCTCCGGCTTGCTCTGTCAGCCGATAATCACCACATCATCATTTCCAAGACATTTCCTACACAAAAATAAACCAGCCATAAATATAAAATCAGATGCTGACATCATAATCTAATTTTGTAGTACAAAAATAATTCTAGAAATTAGTCTTTTCCTTTTTCTTTAGTTTCAAACTTTTAGAAGCTTGTATTTCCTCATTTTAATTCTGATTGGACCCGTACAAAATTCTTCTAAAATCTTAAACTACCCATTTCTAGCCTCTTTTTGAATTTTATTTGAATTTATTTGCTTTGATTCTTCACGTATAGATTACTTATTCGTCGAGAGCACAATTTCAACGATTCAGCAGACCAAGACTTCGAGCAAGACAAGTTACACCTTTGATCATGTTGCTTCCAGTAATTTAAATTATTTATGTTGTTTTTAAACTATTATGCATGCGTACTTTTATTCAAACTTACTTTAAATCTGATTTAAATTTTAGTTATGCCCAATTCCTTTGTATATAGCCAAAACCTAGTTCAAACCTTAGGTTCTTAGCAGCCCATTTTGCTTGTTAGCTTCACCCCCAGTGTCTTTTCTCACCAGCGTCATGACCAAAACACTTTGTTACTGTTCACGCATGAATATTCCTTCTGAATATTCTTGATTTTTCTTTTTCAAGATTTTCTCATCCAACAATTTTTCAATCGCTCGTTCTCCTCCGTCCGAACTCCGAATCAAGTGATTCAAGTTTCTAAATTCATCTAAATTCATAATCTATCTTCTATTATATATTTTATAATTTTCGGATTTTGTTCGACCACCCTTTGCTAAGCCTCCTCACCACCGGAACACCGTCACCACCGTTGCCCGAGTTGCGCCACCACTTCACCTCGCCGCCGACTACCTTCCAACCATTTGCGGTAATGCACAAGAGCACCAATGCACTCCTCGTAGTCCTCTCTCTCTCTCTTGCGCCCCTCACCAACCACCGCCATGCCCCGCACCGCCAGCGAGCCCACGAGCTTCGTATGCCGCACCGCCGTCCCTCCTGTCGCCGTTTGGATGGTCCAAATGTCGCCCAGGATCAATCGAACTATCTGAACTCCTCTAATCTTTCAGATGGTCCAAACTTCTCCATGTATCATCACCGTCCGATTCCCATCTAACAGCCTCCACTAAGCCATTCCCTTCTCCTACCCACTTGGTAAGTCATGTCCGCACCCAACCCATGTGGTAGCCACGATAGTGCCACGTGGCATGTCACGTCGGCCCCTGACTGCTCCCGACCACTCTCTAGAGCTTTGGTCCATTGACCGCAGCTATTTCGACCACATGGTACTTTTCGACAATAGCCTTCTACCACTACTATCGACCACCTGAAGATCCATCCAACATAATCACTTTGACCATGGTGTAACCTCCAATCTATTCGACCACTATTGTTTTTCCAACTATGGTCACTCACGACCACAGTCGCTTCGAACCACTGCCGTCTCCATCTACCTCTGATCTCAACTATGACCGCTGCAAACTGCTGACCACTTTAAACATCTGACCGCCGTAAGCCTTCGATCGCAGCCGCTTTCGACCATTGTCACTCTTCGCTCTAAGCCTTCGACTACCTTCGATTTCTCAGCAAGGAGAAGTCGTAAGAGAACTTGGTAGTCGAAGTCGTATCCGACTCCGAGTACCTTCGCTTTCCACCATAGTCGCTTTCGACCACTGCTGTTCATTGCCGTCCTGACCGCTCGACTCCGACTACCGTTGGTTCTCAACTGCTATAGTAATCACAACTACTATAGTGTTCTTCGACCATGGTACAATTCCAACCGGGTCTTCGACCAAATCTTTGACTTCGACTTCACCCGTACTTAGAGTCATTGTCTTCGACTTCGACCTTCGCAACTTCAGCCGTTGTTTCGACCATGGTTCGACCACAACTTCGACTATGCCATCAATTATGGTTTCGACCACACACAAATATTGTATCTTCCGAGAAGTCGTTCTCTTTCATCCTTACTCCGATTGGACCCATCCAAATTCCTAAATTCATATTCTATCTTTCAGTATATATTTCATAATGTTTAGGTTTTATTTGGATTTTATTTGAGTTTAGTTTATTCTGGCTTTTCGCGTGAAGACTACGACAATTCCGGAGAGTATAACTTCAGCGATCCTCATCAAACTTCGAAGTAAGGCAAGTTATATCTTTGATCATGTTGCTCCTAGTAATTTAAATTATTTATGTTATTTTTAAAATTATTATGCATGTGTACTTTTATTCAAATTTAGTTTAAATTTGATTTAAATTTTTGTTATACTCAAATCCTTTGTATATGGCCAAATTTGATATTGAACTTCCTTATGCCTTGTCACCTTAAATGAAAACCTAGTTAGTACAATAGTATTGACTATAAATTTTATAGAATTGCTTAGCCCTGCTTAGAATGATTTAAGTGGGAATATTTGTTTCACTTCAGAACGATGAGTTTCTAAAATATATTCTTGACTTCGGTGAGTCAAGAAGATATATGAAATATTTTAAAATAAAGTATAAAACTTGGTTTGGACCTAGGCTAATGGTTAGGTGGTGGGTGCTGGCATGCATTGTTGTTCGATGACACAATGTTTATTGTCAGGCACAGGGGAACGTGGTTTGAAGCTAAGTCAAGTTAAGGATCGGTTTGTGAGCTACTGTTGTAAAGCTATATTGTACTACCGCAAGGTTGGTATGGGACAGTCTTAGCCAACTAATTTGTGAGGTCCCAACTTTGGTCTCGCTATAGGTTGAATATGAGCGTGGCGTAGGCCATGAGAAATCTCACACGGCACAAGAGGGGGCTCCAACTTGTGGATTCATGTTATAGTGAAATCTTAGTGGCGGCGTACCAGGTTGAAGGCTTTGTTTTGTAAAGGCCTTGTTATAATTTTCTCAGTCGTACGCCTACAGAAGTGTGTAGTGACCGACAATATGAGATAACCATATCTTATGGGTAAAGTTGTACAACATCTGTAGAGTGTATAATATATCCTGGATAGTCGAGCCCACGGTCACGGGCAAGCTGCGTAAAGTTTTTCATATATTAGACTTTGGTTTTCAAAATGGTTTCTAAAAAGGCTTATAAATGGATGGAGTCCGTAGGAGATTTTAAAAGCATATGAATGGATGGAATCCATGTGGGATCTTTTTGGAAAAGATAGATCAGGTGGGATACGTGTGAATAGATTAGTGATTGATCGGAGCCTGTACTAACGATATTATTTTGTTAAATTGCTATTTCTATTTATTGTAACAAATTTAGCTTTTGAATCTACTTACAATATTTACTTTAATTTCGCTTTACGCTCAATAAACCTTACTATGCCATCCATTGTCAACCATTATGCATGCATTAACTCTGTCAAACCTCCTGGTGTAACTTGTGAAGTACTTTATGTACTCATGTTGCTTCATTCACTATTTTCATATAAGGACTTCACTAGCTTCGGTGAGGATAACGATGAGTAAACCACATCTTACAGTCATTCACCTGTGGGCAGGCGGGATGGGCTGCTACTTTATTATTCTTCTTCCGTTGCTTATATTTAATTTTGGTTTATGAACCATTACTGTAAACTTTGGCCATCAGACCCATATTTAGTTATTAAATAAATGTCATTGTGCGTGATATGAATCTTGGTTATCTACTGTTTGCACTAGCTTGATTTACACAGAGGATCTTGGAGTCGTTACTTCGAGGTCCGACACGTCAGCATGATATCATTAATCAGTATTTCCTGTAGAAATTTAATTTGGCCAAAAATCAAATTCTTTGCTAACATCATAAATATGATTTTCTTTTATAAAATTAATTCCATTAATTCCTTGCTGACATCATAAATATCTTTTTTCTCAGAAAAATAATTTTAGAAAATCTTTTTTATTCTTTTCCTTTAGCTTTTAAACTTCTAGAGGCCTGTTCTTCTTCATCCTAATTCAGATTGAGCCCGTTCAAAATTCTAAATTCATCTAAAATCAAGATCTATCTAAATTTGTACTGTTTACAAATTTTGGAGTTCATTTGAATGTTATTTGAATTTAGATAATTATTTTTACGTGTAGACTACGTGATTCCGAAGAATTTTACGTCGATGATTGGCATCAAACTGCAGAGTAAGGCAAGTCACACATCCTTGATCATATTGATCCCAGTTTATAAATAAATTTATATTATTTTTAAATTATATTGCATGCTTAATTTCTATTTTCTGTATTTTAAATTCAGTTTTACTTTAGTTAATACCCAGTTGTTATGACTCTATTGACTTTGCAAATTCTTGTACCTTGACACCCTAGACCAAAACAGTTAGTAGACAAGTATGGCTTGAGAATTTCTATAGCAAATGCTTAGAACTGCACAGATATAACTTTAGGTTGGGTTAACCTTTTCACATGAAATGATAAACTTTTAAAATGTATTCTTAACTTCAGTGAGTTAAAATTGGTTTGGACCTAGGCCAGAGTTAAGGTGGTGAGTGCTTACTAGTATACATTATAGCTCGGTAGCTCAACGTGGATACTAAGTACAAGGGGTACGTGGCTAGAGCCTAAGTCAATTAAGGATTGGTCTGTGAGCTACTGTACAAAGCTCAATAGTAATACCATAAGACTAGTATAGGACAGAGTCCCGGCTGACTAATTAGCGGGTTCCAACTTATATCTCACTATAGGCTGAATGTGAGCATGACATAGGCCATAGGAAGTCTCACATGGCACAAGAGGAGGCCTCGATCATGTGGATTCCTTATTAGGGTGAAATCTTAGTGGAGGTGTGTCCAGATTGAAGGCTTAGCTTTGTAAATATGTTATTATGGTTACTCAGTTGTACACCTAAGGAAGAATGCAATGGCTAACATAATGAGTTAATCATATTTTGTGGGTAAAGCTGTATAATCTCTGCAGAGTGTCTAAACTATCTTGGATAGCTGTGCCCACGATCATGGGTAAACTGAGCAATGCTTTTCACGGATTAGACTTTGTTTTTCATTAAATAGATTTAGCTGAAAATGTGGTATCTTTCGGATAAAGATGGTCCGGGTGGGATACTTGTGGATAGATTAGTGCTAGGTCAGTGCCAGCACTAATGGTACTACTTTGTTAAAATTACATTCTTTACTTATAATATTACATTTGGTAGTTTTAATCCATTTATTGTATTTTATTAAATATTGTTTTATGCTCAAATAAACCTATAAACATTCCTTTGTTGTCGTTATTGTTATATTGTATTTCCTGTGTGGCTTATGGTGTACAAATTTATACTCACTCTTACTTTAACATCCAGAGAAGGATGACTTCAACTACGGTGAGGACCAAGATGAGTAGGCCGTGTCTTTCTGTCATCTGTTGTGGGCTAGCTTGGTCTTCGCTTTTATTAGTTCGCTTCTGCAGCTTTTCCCTTTATTATTGTTGCCAATGAACATTGGTGTGCACTTTGATCGTAAAACCGTACTATTTTATTTAACCGTACTTAGATGTGGATCTTGTTTAACTTCTAGTTAACCACTCCATTGAAGGTTTTCATAGTGTCATCTAGTATTTTATTTTACAACGTGCCAAATATGACCTCTACTTTTATGAGGAAAAAGTCTAGGTTACCCCTGAACTAGGATGGTTTGTCTACATAGTCCTTCAAACTATCAAACCAAGTATTCTACCCCTCAACTACTAAAATCGATGCAAATAACCCCTTAGGTTGGTTTCGGAGATGGTTTTGTAATCGTGGCCGATGATGTGGACTAATTCATCACACCTGGTCATATACGTGCAACATGCCATGGACAATTTAAGCCATGTCATCACTCTCTCTTTTATTTATAGTTATAAGGAAGACACACATGTGCACACAACACCACGCATGAACACACACGCACATGTGTCCCCTTAACACATGCCTAGAAAGATGGAGGTCAGAGATAAATCCGTGACCTCACAAAATTCCTATTAAAGCGCACTCTCATGTGTGCAAAAGTTAATATCAGGATTGAATCCTGATAGGTGCAGTCGTATACTCACATCTGCGCCACCCCACCAATAAGTAATTCCAGGTCATCACTCTCTCTCTCCCCCCATCTATACTCTCTCTCCATTCACTCTCAGCACGCTCACCTGCAGCCAAGCATTGCATCAACGATCGGTGCTACGCCACCACGCCTGAGCTATGTCACCCCAACATGCCACCGCACCCCCCGAGGCCCGAGCGCCTATCCACTAGGATTGCTTGCAATGCCATCCCACACCCGTCGCTGCTCGCACCTAGCTAGTTGCTACTGGCTATGCTACCCATGGCGATGAGCAGCAAGAGAGGCCCATGATGGCTATGGCAGTGGTGCTCAGCGACTCTCTGCAGCCACTCAGCTCCCATCTTCCTCATCGACTGATTCATGAACTAATTATCTGTTCATCACAATACAATTGGAAAATCTGTACACTATCTGTTCAGCACAAGACGTAATAGCTAGATTTGTTTTGCAGGATCGGCTATATAGGTTGTTGACCTATATGATCAGATTGGAATTGATCTCATAAACAATTTGATTATGGCGTATGACTCACACATGTGTGCTTGGGACTAATATATTTTAGACTCATAAACTTGTATGTCTGATCATAGTTAGTGATATGGTTCAGAAGTCTCATAAGATACCAAAAACAGGTGTATCACTATGTAACACATGAAAGTAGAGTCTATAAATAGATCCCTATTCTCTAGCCTTATTATCAATTGTGAGCGGTACTACAGGAAAAATAGAGAAATAGAGAATAGCCTAAAAAACCTTCACAGAATTAATCTAGAGTTTTAAGGCCCCGCTCGTTTCGGTTTTTTTTTTCGGTTTCAGCTTTTAACTTCTACTTTTTTTCACTATTCACTAATTTGTCTTTTTCTGAAATTTTTTAGATTTTTTAGGCTTTTTTGTATTTTTCTTTTTTTCCCGTGTTCCTTTGCATTGTCCGTGATGGGTTAACATATTTTTTCTATTTTTATATTTTTATTAAATTTAATTATACCTAAAAAGCCAAATCAGCTACAGTAAAAAAGTTAATTACAGTAAAATTTTAACTAAAAACTAAAAACCATCGTTCTTCGCTAAAACGAGCGCCTTGAAAAACCCTAACATTAGTATCTGAGATGGGATCGGAGAAGGCACGGCGTATCGGGCTTCGCATCGCTCCGTCCTCGGCCTGTGTCCGTCAGTCTCGCAGAAGGGCATGGTGATTTCTAGCGCAGAGATCGAGAGCAAGCACTCTTCCACCACACGCACGTCCAGCTCAACCTCCATCACGCCGTCACGAGTTTTTGGTGTCAGATTGAATAATCAACTAGTGAACACTCCAACTCCTCCATGATTCACATGCATCAAGATTGGTTTCATTGATTTCCCCAGCTCCACGTGAACGTCAAAGTTATCTCTCAGTCAAGCGGCCTCGTGTGACGGCGTGAGCCGTGCTCGGCCTTTCGTCAACGTGCCGCATCGCACGCAAGCTTTTTTTTAAAATTTACTTATACTTTTTTTCATTTTTTGTTTTTGTTTTTTATATTTTTTACATTTAATTATACTCAATAAATCAACTTAACTACAATGTTTTTTTAACCAGCTACAGTGTTTTTTCAACAAAAACTAAAAATCATCACTATTTCGATCACCTCCTAATTCTCGGTGCTGTTCACTTCACGGCGCGTGGACCAAGGCGAAGATCTGTTGATAGATAGCCACACGGCGAACACATTGAAGTTCGATCATCAACCTACACACCGAACCTTCCTTGGTTGGTGTGCTTGAAAAGAAGATAGATCTGGTAACAATTTTCTCGTAATGGCAACCAACAGTGTACTTTCTGAACTACTTAGATCTTATAATTTGAATGGATCAAATTTTATAGTTTGAAATAGAAAAATTATGTTTTTTACTTTCTGCTGAAAACATAGATTATATCATAGACCGCTGAAAACAAACTGGATGGGTCCAATGAGTTTTTAATCGAGCTAGTACCTGATACTTTTTAGATTTCCAAAATGCCATATCGGATGCCCGCTAACGAGTTAATGGAATTGAAGAATCAAATTCAAGAGCTGTTGGACAAAGGTTGTGTCAGACCAAGTTCATCCCCGTGGAGAGCGCTAGTATTGTTTGTCAAGAAGAATAATGGTAATCAGCGTATGTGTGTGGATTATCGAGCATTTAATGAGATCACCATAAAAAATACCATTTGCCTAGGATTGATAACTTGTTTGATCAGCTTAAAGTAGCTAGAGCGTTCTCGAAGATTGACTTGAGGTCAGGATACCATCAAATGAAAATTCGTTAGGAGAATATACCTAAGAAGCATTCTCAACTCGTTATGGTCTGTACGAGTTCACAGTAATATTCTTTGGTTTAACCAACGTTCTAGCTTATTTTATGTATCTAACGAACAATGTGTTCATAGAGTATTTAGATAAGTTTGTCGTTGTGTTCATTAATGAAATTTTAATTTACTCTAAGGATGAGAAAAAACATGAGGAGCACTTGATGTTGGTATTGCAAAACCTAAGAGAGCATACGTTGTATGCCAAGTTCAGCAAATGTGAATCTTGGATGAAAGAAGTCGCTTTCCTAGGTCATGTTATGTCAGCAGGGGGAGTTGCAGTTGACCTCAGAAAAGTGAATGATGTGCTGGATTGAAAGTCATCGTTGTTAGTGATGCAAGTCAGGAGTTTTCTGTGAATAACAGGTTATTATCATCGTTTTATCGAAGAATTCTCCAGTTTAGCCAGACCCCTTTGTAACATCCCAAAAATTCGTTTCTTTAAAAATTTAATTTTAAATTAATTATTTTAAAAAAATAATATTTGGATCTTATTTGGATTATTTATGTAATACTGGAGAAAAATATCAAAATCCCGATTCTGATCCGAATTCTCGAATTCAAATTCTAAATCCAAAAATTCAAATTCAAATATTCAAAACTTCAAATCTTTAGAAAAATATCCGTTCTAATTTTTCTAAGTTCAAACTAATGTTCTTGGTACTTCTCTCTTTTTAAAAAAAAAAACAAAACAAAATAAAAAAAGGGACGTTACCAGTTGGTCACCCATCCAAGAATTACTCCACACACAACACACTTAACTCATTCCCAACCGAGAGCAACCGGCATTCCTTTATTTCTTTCCTGTTTCTCTTTCTCCCTCTCTTTGTTTTATTCCCTCTCCACTCCGCCTCCTGTTCATCTTCTCCAAATGACAGAACTGCTACTCTCTCTCTTCTCTTTCTTCAACGTGCAACAAAACCATTAGTAAGCTACTAAGAAAAACTGAAACCTCCCAACCAAAATTAGTGGCATGCAGGGCATAACGTCCTCAACTTCATCAAGCAATCAATTACACCTATTTCATTGTCATTATTAATCCGTTTCTACTCTTTTCTTCCGTTTTCAAACTTTGAAAGTCATCACTGCGTCTTTCATTTTGAGTCCGTTTCCTCTCCCTCCAAGCCTATAAATATAACCTTCGTGATCTCCTAACCCTGCACCACTCTTCTAAACCTCCAACACACCGTCGGCACCACGAGTTGTCTTCCCGAGCTTCGCCAAGCATGTCGCACCATCCGTTGCCACTGTAGGTCTCTAGTCGCCGTGCCACCACTGACCGGCTGTTTTCTGGTGAGCCACCAACCCGTGTATCCCATTGGTTGCGCCTCCATTCTTCTCCCACGCTGGCAAGCCGCCATGCCTCTTGTTCCCCGTGTGCTATGTTGTGCCGACTACATTGCTCTCTGTTAGCTCTCATGTTAGGTTCATGTATTTGGTTGTGTGTTCAAGTCTTGAGAAATGCAAACTTTTCACCACTGCTAGTTGCCATCTTTTGATTACCTTCAATTAATGACAAGCGGGACCCACATGTTATACATTCAAGTAAATCCAAAAATCAGCCAAAAATAAGATTCCAGAGTATATTCCGCGGTTTTTGCAATTTTCTGGAATTTACAATCAGTTCGATCTTTCGATCGCTCGTTCTCCGTCATCCGAACTCCGAATCCAGTGATTCAAATTTCTAAATTCATCTAAATTCAATATCTTCCTTTCGGTATATATTTTGTATTTTTGTGATTTTATTTGTTTTTATTTATTTATTTTGTTTTGTCATTTCGCGCGTAGAACCTGACGTCGCTGAAAAATTTCCCGAGCAGCAGCCCGAAGGTCTAGACAGCGTGCAAGAAGGCAAATCTTCTTTGATCATCTTGCGCCTATGTTTGCCAAAATTATTTTATTATTTTAAATTTAGATGCATTGCTGTGTTACATAAAATGATAACTTCTGTCGTAAGATTATTAGTTAATCCAATAATTGTTATACCCTCCTTTGACGTTGATTACCATGTACCTTTATCACCCTAGGTTTTCCTTGTCTCAGTATTGAGATTATTTTGCTATTTGTTAATTATAAAATGGTAGTAATTGCTTAGACAAACTAATCGCTCACTAAAATCTTATGGATGAGAATATTATTATCAAATTTCTAAACAATTGTTTTTATCAAGTGTTTGGCAATAGGTGTTACCATTGATTTATAAAATAAAATAAAATTGTGAAAATGATTTTTGACTTGGGCGGATAGTAAGATTGGACTGGTGCGGATTAGCATGAGAACTTTTATTGTGAATGTTCCACCCTAGTCAATTAATGACTGACGCTTGTGATTGTCCAGACTGAACACTACCGTACAACCACAAGTCTATATGGGTATGATCTAGCCGATTAAATTACGATAGTTTAGTTTTGGTACCACCAATGGTTAATGTGTGCCAGGGATTTACTTGTTTACTCACAATGAGGGATAGGGATTTACTGTACTCATATGGCGCAAGAGGGGGTTTCTGATTGTGGTGGATTTAACCCTTCAGCGGTGAAACCTCAGCGGGTGGTGTCTAACTAGACTAGAGTGAGGTAAAAGCTTTGTGATATTTTATCTGGGTCTCATGCCAAAGAAATCATATTGACTATTAAGATAATTTATCTCTTGTGGGTAAAGCTGTACAACCTCTGTAGAGTGTAAAACTATTCGAATAGTCGTGCCCACGGTCAAGGGCGGGCGAGGAATGCATTCACATGGTAGACTTTTGGTTTTGATTTAAAACAAAATTTTTGGGAACTTCAGAGTGGTTGAAATTCTCTAGAGTGTAGCCTGGTGGATGGAACCAGTGTGGATGGATGTAACTTTAGTTTTGAACCTTGGCGGATAGAGCCTTTGTACTAGTGTTGGTGGTTAGAACCTTCACTAGGAATTTGTATCTAGTTTCAGTATTGCAATTATCTTGTTAAAGTGTTGCTTTTGAAATTACATAATGGTATTTGAAATAAAATGCTACTTTAAGCAAAAGAACCATAAGAACCTCTCTTTGTTAAACCCTGCATCTACTGTATCTTTTCCAAGACTTGCGGAGTACTTTATGTACTCACATGCTACACTCTAAAACAACTCTCAGCCATGCTTAACCATGCTTGTAGTTTCGTTGGGTTCATCATCACATGTGAAATTAATTTGACTTAATGAGATATTGAACTGTGGTTGATACCACAATTATAAAATTTATGTGCCACGATATTGGTGTGTCATTGCTATTGGTTGTACAAAATTAGTTTTCACTTGGGCGAGTGATCGTACAGTAAAAGCGGAAGTGTGGATTCATATCGAGGGATGTAGAAGTCTCGCCTAAGTAATGTCTATGAACATAACTTTGTGCGTAATTGATCTGAGTCTTACCATGCAAACTACATGTCTAGTATGGGATAGATCTAGCTGATTAATTTATGATATTTTAATTTTAATTGTGCCATTGAGTTGAACATGGTTGCTAATTTTCATGAGGCGCAAGAGGGGGCAATTATCGACTAGGTGGTTAACCTACTCGACTGCGAAACCTTTGCAGATGAAATTGAGTTGAGGTTCAACATTGTAAAAGCCTTGTTATGATTTTCTTTAGCACGGGGATGATCATATTGTGTGGGTACAGTTGTGCAATCTCTGTAGAGTGTAAAACTATTCGAATAGCAGTAACACCGGTTATGGACAATACTTAGTGATTTCACACGAAGGGTAGATTTTCATAAAATTTAGTTGAGATAACTTTGAAAAGTGAATAATTAGTTCACTGATAATTCATTATATGAATAGCTAGTTTACGTGTGGTTCATTAGGTGGACAGTTAGTTCACTTATGGTTCATTTTTTCCTTTAGTTATTTCCTTAATTTTATTTTCTTTAAAGATCGCTTTCAATCTATTTATTGTATTTACTTTAAATATTGATTTCTGTAAAATAACCTTTCAGCCATCTATTGATTAGCATTGTATATTATATTATATTTTTGTTACAAACAACTTGCTGAGTAACAATGTACTCACGACTTTATATCTTCTATTGCTTAGTTAAAGAAGAATAACCATATCAGCATAAGATACTTGAAGAAGGATTCTTCGACGGCTTCGTGGATTAGAACTTTGCTCCCAGTCGATTGCTTGTGGGTATGTTGAATGGCTAGCATGCTTATTTTTGTTTTTCGCTGTTAGTTTCCTAAGCCCATCAGGTTAATATTTGTAAGCTTGGCCGTAAGGTCGTACTCTGAATATTATTAACATTTGAGTCTTTTTCTTTATTAATCGTGTATATGGTCGATATTTTATCTATATTTATACTGTGTGCACTAGCGTAATCTTGAACTAGTGTGGTACACATAGAGAGTCTAGGTTTACAAAATCGGGTCTCAACATGAACAGAGTGTGCGAAAAATAATGTGCAGTCTAGAACATAATTTTGGTGAACTATCTCTTATTATTAAAGTGTTTTATCTTGTTAAGCGCTTTCTCTCTACTAAGATGTCTGATAGCACTTTAATTAATGAGCATCTCAATAAACGATGTGTTTTAGCAGAGAAATTAAAGATATTGGATATCCTTTTTGTGAAGAAGTGCAGGTCATCCTTGTTCAAAACTCTTTGCTAAATCCATGGGAACAATTTAATATAACTTTTTGTCATTCTGAAAGGATACTCAATATGTGCTCTCTAAGGCATTATTTGCTTGTGGAAGAAGATAGAAAACTCTCTTAGGGAAAGAAAAGGAATACTCATATTTTTGAGTTACACCTTTCAGAGAAAAGTTTAATAAGAAACATGATCGGGATGATTGTGGAAATTATAACTCAGTTCAGAAGAATGATAAATACAAGAATTTCAAGTATCACAATTGTGGTCAATATGGGCATTTCAGAGCTAATTGCAGGAAAAAGAAGAAGCAAAATAAGAAAAAGAATCAAAACAATTAACTACTTGAGCATAAAGGCAATTCTTCACCTAATAGTACGTCTAATATTTTTGTATGCATTGAATCTTTATTTACTACTACTTTTCTAAATAGTTGTGTTGTAGATTTTGGTGCCACACCTCATATTATTAGAGATAATAGAGCTTTTACTTCCATGGAAATAGATATGTCTTATTGGGCATGAATGTTGAAGCTGATATACTTGGAATTGAAAATTATGTCCTAAAACTCTCCAATGGAGGAAGATTATTATTATAGGACACTTTATATTCACTTAGCATAAGATGCAATTTAATCTCTATTGCTTAGTTAAAATCTATTGGTTATGATATACTATTTAGAAAAAAGAGTTAAAATATTGCTCAATGGGAAATTAGTGCATGCTAGAACTCGTCATAGTCTTTATTTTCTTGATGAACTATCAAATGATGACCATATTGATTACTTGGTAAAAATAACTCCATAGTGAGGACTACTAATGATAGGAAACATGTGCTCATAATCTTATTTATAGCATTTATGACTTAGTCACACATCTAAAAACAAAATTAAGAGACTTATTAATTCTAGAATTCTGCACTTTAAGTGAAAGATGACCCGTGCACCTTTCCCAAAGGTGGAAAGATCTAATGAGTCTCTTGACATTATTCATTCTGATATTTATGGTAAAATGTCTACTCCCAATAGAGGTCAAAAGATTTATATTATCATATTTATTGATGATTATTCTAGATTTGGATATGTGTATCTTCTTAACCAAAAGTTGGAAGGTTTTGATGTGTCAAAATATTTAAAACTAAAGTGGGAAATCAATTAAATAGAAAGATCAAAGTTTTAAGAACTGATCATGGAGAAGAATATACTTCAAGAATATTAAATGATTTCTGTAAAGAGCATGAAATTATTCATCATTATACCATACCTTATACTTCACAACAAAATAGTGTTGCTGAAAGGAGGAATAGAACACTTATGGATATGGTTAGGTCTATGATGACTTATTCAAATGTTCCTTTGCCTTTTGGGGGGAAGCATTACATACTACTATTTATTTATTAAATCATTCAACATCTAAGGTTGTAACAGTCACTTCTTATGAGTTGTGGACTGGAAAAAAACTATCACTTTGTCGCTTAGCAATTTGGGGGTGTAATGCACAAATTAGAGTGCCAAATTAGATCCGTACAAAATTGGAGCCTAAAAGTAGGCCAGTAATTTTTATTGGTTATTCTTTAGAATCAAAAGAGTATAGGTTTTATGATAAAAAGATAAACTGGTGGAAAGTAGGGATGCAATAGTTTTAGATGAAAACACACATCTCTAGGCTAAGTGGGCAAGGGTGGAATTATTGGTAACCCCACCAAAAATATAGAAAGATACATCTAGAATTAATTCTCACACTAAGGAGATTCAACTCTTGAAGGAAATACATGTCAAACTCCCAACACTAACATGCTTTGGAGAAAGTGGGAGGAATTTAACTACACCCCAACTTTTAGATGATTATTACTTGTTCTTGAGGGAAGTTTATTCTAAAATTTCAGATTTAGAAGAAGAACCAAAGACTTATAAATAAGTAATTAATTGCTCATAATCTAAACTATGGGTGGAAACAATGCGAGAAGAATTAAACTCGATGAAAAGAAATAAAATTTGGAAACTTGTTGATATACCAAATAACCATAAGCCTATAGGTTGTAAATGGATTTTCAAAAGAAAATTAAATACAACTGGTTTAGTGAAAAATATAAAGCTAGACTTGTTGCTAAAAGCTTTACATGAAGGGAAGGTATTGACTTTGTGGAAACTTTTTTCTCCTGTTGCTAAATTTACTTCAATTCGTATTATGGTGCATTGACAATTTATTATGATCTTGCACTCTACCAAATGGATGTTAACACATCTTGTCTTAATAGTCTTTTGGAGGAGAATATGTATGTATGTATGTGTGTATGTATGTGTGTGTATGTACGTACGTACGTACGTGTGTGTGTGTGTGTGTTTGTATGAAAATAAGGTTTACAAGTTGAACGATCAATTTATAGTCTTAAATGAGCTTCATGTCAATGGTATATTTTATTTGATAATGCTATCACATCATATGGGTTTTTAATGATGGAAGGTGATCATTGCATATATACAAAAGTTATGGGTAAATGTTTTGTTTTATTGTTTTTACATATTGATGATATTCTCATTACTTCTAATGATAAAAATACATTGATGGAAGTGAAAACTTAGTTATCTTCTAAATTTGATATAAAAGATATGGGAGAATCTTCCTATATTTTAGGAGTGGAAATACATAGAGATCGGAATAAAAGGATTCTTGGGTTGTCCTAAAAAAGCATATCTTGGAAATATTTTAAAACGATTTTCTATGGAAAATAGCAAACCTATTAATATACTTATTGTGAAGGGAACAAAACTTAGTGAGGAATTATGTTCAAATACTGCTGAGGAATAAGCTATAATGAATGGAATTCCTTATTCTTCAACTTTGAGACATCTCATATATGGTATGTTATTCACATGACCTGACCTTAGACATGCCATTAGAATTCATAGTAGATATCAAAAGAATCCTAGGGAAGAGCACTGGAATCAAATCAGATATATACTACATTATGTCAAAGGAACTATGAATTATTCATTATGCTTTAATGGTTATAATCTTCGCTGTAGGGTTATACTGATGCTGATTGGCAAGGGGATCCGGATGACCAAAAATCAACTTCTGGTTATCTATTTACTTTGGCAGGAGGTGCTATTTCTTGGTGCAGCAGAAAACATGATTTAGTTGCTCTCTCTTCCATGGAAGTTGAATACATTGCTACATCTAAAGTAGAAAAGGAAGATGTATGGCTGAAGGAATTTCTTGCATCACTTACAGAGTGGAAAGTGCATCACAACCTATCACTATTTTTTGTGATAATCAGGAAGCGATTAAGGTCTCAAAGGATCCTAAATTTTATAGTAAAAGTAAACACATTGAAAGAAGATATCACTATATTTGTGATGTAATAAATAGACTCAAGTCTATTCATTTAGTTTATTTGCCTAGTATTCATATGGTTACAGATCCACTGTCTAAGCCAATTAATCAGAATTATTTTCTAAGCATGTTAAAGTCATGGGACTTTAGTTTATTGATTATAATATCTTAGCCAAGTGGGAGATGTTAGGATTTTTATATGGATTTTAATATTTATTGTGGTTATTTTTTATTTTACTCAATGTGGAATTATTCATATTATTGATGTAAGTGATAGCGAATATTTTGATGTGAAATTTAACTCAAGAACTAATACTCGAGGTACCGAGGACAGCTGTGCTGGAATATGGTAGACGTATTTATTGAAATCAAATCTACTGAAAGTTAATATGCATGCCTTTGTTTAACCCAAGTACATCATAGGGTGGAATACCTAGGATTATTTTGTAGGATCGATTCTACAGGCTGCTGACCCATATGATTAGATTGGAATTGATCTCATAAACAATCTGGTCATAGCGCATGGGATACCAGAAACAGGTGAGTCACTTTGTAACACCTAGGGTGGAGTCTATAAATAGGTCCCTACCCTCTAGACTCATTATGCATTGTGAGCCACACCATGGAAAAGACAGAGGAATAGAGGGTAGATCAGAAAGCCTCACAAAATTAATTTAGAGTTTGAGAAAACCCTAACACTCAGGTGAAGGTGGGGTGACTAGCCAAGGCGACGCGGTTATGGTGGTGATGAATCGACAGTGGAGATAGGTTTAGTTGGAGGGGCATCATGTGTGTGTGTTTTAGCAATTCTTCCTTTTAAAAAGATGTTTGCTTGTTTGATTTGGGGTTTTTAGATCATATGATATTTGCATGAAAATGATGTTAGGATTTCTTTTGTTTTGTATGTTGTAGTTTATCCCTTATTAGAGCTACTTGGGCATTCCAAGTGGCTTATAAGCCGAACCTTATGACTTATTTTGTACTGCAGCTGCTTTTATCTTTTATGTGCAATTAAAAATAAAAATAAAAACATTATATTAACATGAATAATACAAAGCAATAAAGGAAAAACAAAAATAAAAAGACAAAAAAAATATAATGCTACCAACAATGCACAATTGTAGTACCACCCATTTGACAAATCGCAGGCCCACGCACATGATGTCATCATTTTGCCTCCCCTCGCATGCCACTCACCACCAAATAGCTATCATTCTACAAAACATCACAAAAGTCTCGTTACAAGGTTAATGATACCAAACATCACACCAGTTAATGACTACAAAGCTACCTTCAAAACCAGCCTAGGGGCTATTTGTATCGGTTTTAGTAGTTCTGGAGGTAGAATACCTGGTTTACAAATCAGGGAATTTTTGGTGCATATGGCACTATTTGCAACCATAATTGTATCATTTTTGCCATCCGGTGGCTGAGCGACAGCGCTGGAGGGCTAACATGTGGCCCCTACTACCCTGTCACTGGACGACAGGCAACCTGCCACCCCACTGGCAGATGGTATGGGTCCTGCCGGCCGCCCCATAGCCAAATGGCGGTGATTAGCCAATTTAATCACCGCCATATTTTTTTTGCATATTATTTATTTGAATTTTTAAATATGAAAATGAGCTCAACAAATTACAAAATATTATATGTAGCTTTCTAACATAATGTACTTCATTGCCTAATTTTTTTGGTAATTTTATTTATTGTGAATGTTGCTTAAAAATTTATACGATTTTGGTATTTGTAGGAGTTGTTACATATAGCAAATAAGCTCAAAAAACTATGAAATTTTATGTGAAGCCTTCTAACATAGTCATAGTAATTTTGTAATTTTTTTTAGAATTTTATATGCTTAGAATTTGACAGTGTTACCATGTCGTCCCCCTCGCAGCATTCTGACACAGTCGTATTAATTGTCTATTCTTTTTGAGATTTTCATACATTACAAAAATTTGTAGAAGTACATGTAATAGTACAAAACATTCATCGCATAGGATGTGATATGGCTTAGTATTAATTGTCTATTCTTTTTGAGAGTTTCATACATTACAAAAATTTGTAGAAGTACATGTAATAGTACAAAACATTCATCACATAGGATGTGATATGGCTTAACCATTTGAGCTGCTGCTATCTCCTTGCCGCGTCTGGCCCCCCGTGTATGGCCTTGTCTTTCGTTGAGCATGAGCATGTCCCGTGGGGTACATCAACCGATCCAGAGGTTACATCTCAGTTCAGAGGAGGTATGGAGACCATTCTATTTGTTGAGTAGCTAGCGGTGGTCCAATAGGCTAAGGTACAGCTGGCTGGGTCCGAGTAAGGGTCGATGTCCCCTAGCTGTCACATGTCGAACTGTGAGCCGCAAGCAATAATGTTGTGGACGAATGATTCTATAAATCCTCATGGTGTGGAGGAGCTCTCGCGTTGACCGTACGACATGGCAGTGAAACCAGAGGAGCTCTGCCCACCAAAGTCTCCAAACCCTAGGTATGGGGTGAACGCTGAGCTCTACCCTGCGTACGTTGAAACCCTAGCACAGTGTACTGTTCCCTGAAAGCATTCAGGAGGCCTGTATCATCATTGGTGGACTCAACGTTAGCCCCACAATGAATTGGAGACTACAAGAGAAAACAATGTTAGTCACAATAAATATTTTGGATGTAGAATGTGCATTTCGTACCTCTTGGATGTGCAGTGAAGATGAACAATAGGGAGGGATAGTCTGTGTAGGTGGTGTGGCCGTCAAAAGTGATGCATCTCGACGACAAACCTACGGTGGGATAACACCATGATGTTAGCGGAACGTAAGGCCCAATAGGAAAATAAAATGTAGGTATGTATGTAGTTACCTCCTCGTTGATACGATGCACGGATGATCGACGGCTAGTACTATGACGCTGGGCAGACTCGGTAGATTGCGATGGCTAACCAAACTCGCTAGGTCGTGATGACCTGAGGGTAAGCATGGTGCCTGATGTGCAGGCGTGATCTGTCGAACACCGAAAACTCAGGTTGTACATTATTTTTTGGCCTACTTTAGGATACATTTCAAAGTATTCTACACAACCGGTGGTGTGTCTAGGCTGGTGAGTGCGGTCTCGGATGCACTTGCGATGCGGTGCGCCCGCTCCAACTGAAATGACATATGAAACATGTTCAGTAACGACCAATATGAATTTTATAAATTAAACGATCAGAAATTGCAACTGTCTTATCGATGTCATGCCGCCGCGAATCGTTGTGGCGATTGATCAAGCATTGTAGACTATCGTCGTGTGTGATCTGGTGGAGGAACAGTGAGTCTGTTGTGTGATCGAGGTATGTACCAGTCCAGGTACGCGTCATACGTCTGGACGTCATATATACGTTGCTCCATGATGACATCCAGGTGCGCCTTGTCTGTCCATGCCATTGTCTACTCATGCTACATTGGCCGTCAGTCCGTACCATGCTTACCCACACTCGATTGCCTACATTTTTAGAATCATCGATGTTATAGTGTAAAACATACAAAGTGTAAACATTACTCGGATGGAGTTTGACTCATCGGTATACGGCCGCGGTAGGAACCTACCGTTCGGAGGGGGCACGACCGTGGAAAACGAAATTGGCGCATACGCATTGTGGCACGTGAGCCTTCACCATATACGAGAACACCAGATGGTGTGTCGTCACCCATAGCACCGTGTCTTATAGGTATTGCAAGAATAGCTTGTGCAGAGATACACGTTGTACGAAATCTATAGTTCATGGACCTTAGATAATCTTGTTGTCATGCAATGACTCAAACTTGTTGTACCACAGCAAGTAGCACATCAACGGTTTGCCCTTAGCCAAGTGCAAACGGGCACCATCCACTAGAAGCCCATAGTGGGCCTGTCTATCAGGTCGACAAACTCGCCGAATGGGTGCATTGGTGTCACGATGGTCAAACGCCTGACAGAAAAGTGCTCCCAACTCCACAACTGATCCCCGTGCCGCACTAGTAAGCGTCACACAACCCTTGATATGTGGCGCATAGGACAGCTGATCCCCAACTATATTGAGGCATCACCCCAAACTTCGTGTAAACCAAAGACTCGGCTATGTGGATGAACTCGGAGTTGTAAATATTGCCATGTGTGGCTAGAAACATGTTCCAACCAAAGAGATGAATAAGGTATGTGACGAGGTGCATCCTGACGACCTCGAGCGGTGCATCCTGCTGACACGCACTGAAATTCCTCAGCCAAGTGTTTACTAGGACTATGAGAATAACGTCGAAAGCATACGATAAAAATTACGTGTTTTCGGGAGAAACAATCAGCACTGTCGTGTCCTCCTGTCGCATCTTTACTGAGCTATGCAATGGCTTCTCAAAACAATAAGCTATGCGCTCTTAATTTTGATAGTACCTTGCAACAAATGGGATAGATGAAATATTAGTGCGAAGATTGATAATGATAGCAAACTACTACAAGTTAGTAATTACATGTGTGCAATTACATACAAATAATTCATTAATTGCTAACAATTTGATTACTTGTCCAAAAAAAATTACGAGTAATTCATTACCGTCGTCCTTAGTACTTAATTACTTAGCACTAATTCATTACTTAACCCTAACTAAATGCCACTATAGTAATTACGACTACTTAATTATACACTACCGTACAATAATAAATTATGGGTACCGTACGTACACAAAAATAAAAAACTATATCTAAATTATTACGACCTATTTACTTCGTAATACAAACTACATTAATTACAACTAACTAAATAATACTAATTAACTACAACTATAGGAATAACATCGAAAGCATATGATAAAAATTACCTGCCTTTCAGGAGAAGTAATCAGCATTGTCGCGCCCTTCTGCCGCGTCCTTAATGAGTTATGCACTGACTTCTCAAAATATTGAGCTATGCACTCTTAATTTTGAGCAATGCCATGAGAATAAGCTCTGAGATGAGCGCTATCGAACTGCGAGAGGTTCGTAATTATGGTTGAGTGAAAAGGGAACCAAGTACGCTCACCCCGCAAATTAAGGACTCCTTATCGACACACAGCACTTCGAGCGAGGGGACGACATGATAACACTGACAAATATGTAAATGAGGGAGTGGGCGAGGGGGATGACATGGTAACACTAATAAATGTGCATATAAGGGAGCGGGCGAGGGGAACAACACGGACATAACGATATTAGTGCGGACGAGAGAGTGCGCGAGCAGAGACGATATGGACAGAGTGACAATTATGTGAAGGACGTAGTGGGAAAGAAAAGATAGCAGAAATAGCCGACAAATGTGCAAAGCATAGAGGTCACGTAGTGCAAAAGATGCCTGAGCATCGCTAATTCCACGATTATATTAACATGAAGTAACACTGGTAAATTTAGAACACATAATTTTTTAAAAATTACACAATTACTACCACTGTGTGGGAGGCTTCATGTAAAATTTTGTAATTTTTGGAGCTAGTTTGTTATATGTAACAATTCGTACAAATATCAAAATGGTACAAATTGTTAAGCAACATTCACAACGGATAAAATTACTAAAAACTTAGACAATGAAGCACATTGTGTCGGAAAGCTGCGTATAAAATTTTATAATTTTTTTGAGCACATTTGCTATAATTAAAATTTTAAACAAACAATATGCAAAAAATTAGGTAGTAATTATGCCGCTTAATCACTGCCATTTAGTGGTGGGCGGTAGGGTCACTCGCAGCCTAGCGACGAGGCGGCGAGGGCCATGTGTCTGCTCTCTCCAAGACTCTGTCCGCCATCGACGGTAAAAACAACATTTTTATCAATACGCGAGACATCCGGCTATTTTTGTAATTACAGTTGCAAACAGTGTCAAATATGGCAAAAATTCCAGTTAGGGGCATATAGACAGACCATTATAGTTCAAGCGGTAATATAAACTTCTTCCCTTTTAAAATTATCTCAATTTAGGCTGCGCTCAGCTTCTGCCATCGCTGTATTCGGCGATGGCTTCTTGTTTTTTTACTGTTTCACTTTTTTTCTTTTTTTCCTGTATTATTTTGTATTATCCATAATGGGCTAACATGTTTTTTATTTTTAAATTTTTAAAATTTAATTATACTAAATAAGTCAACTCAGTTACAGTAAAAAAATTAATTAGTTATAATAAAAAAATCATAAATCATCACTGTTCTGATGGCTTCCTTCGTCTGTTTATAAAGTTAATGATATGGACCGGAGGCATGTTGATGAAACCGAACCCACATCGTGCGCAGCTAATACTGATCGCGACTCACACCAGACAACAGTCTGACAACCAGGCCCACGCAGGCGATATTGTCATTTTCCCTCGCACTCGCACGCCACCACATAGGCTAGCTACCATTCTACGAAAAGAAGTTGCGGGCGGCGCCGCACACCACGCCACAACCCACCACTCCAACGCGCGACACCACCACTGCCAGTCTGCAACCATGGCGATGGCCACCACCGACAGCCCCACCGCGGCGCCGGCGCCGCACGTCCTGGTCGTCCCGTACCCGGCGCAGGGCCACATCATCCCGCTTCTCGACCTCGCCAGCCTCCTCGCGCCCCGGGGCCTCCGCCTGACCGTCGTCGCCACGCCCGCCACAGCCCCGCTCCTCGCGCCCCTCCTCGCCGCGCATCCGGGCGGGGCCGTCCGCGCGCTCACCCTTCCGTTCCCTTCCCATCCAGCCTTCCCCGCCGGCGTCGAGAGCGCCAAGGGCTGCCCGCCCGCGCTCTTCGGCGCGCTCGTCGTCGCCTTCGCGGGGCTCCGCGGCCCGCTCGGTTCCTGGGTCCGTGCCCGCTCGGACACCCCCGACCGCGTCGTCGCCATACTCTCCGACTTCTTCTGCGGCTGGACGCAGCCGCTCGCGGTCGAGCTCGGTGTCCCGCGCATCGCGTTCTCGTCGTCAGGCGTATACGGCACCGCCGTGCTCCACTCGCTGTTGCGCCGGATGCCCAAGCGCGAGGACGAGAATGACTACGAGTGCCCGGTCACCTTCCCGGACCTCCCGGGGGCTCCGGCGTACCCGTGGCGGCATCTTTCGTTGCTGTTCCAGACGTACAAGGAGGGCGACGATGTCTCCGAGGGGGTCAGGAGCAACTTCCTCTGGAACTTGGATTGCTCGGCGTTCGTGTCGAACACGTTCCGGCAGCTCGAGGCGCGGTACCTAGAGGCGCCGCTCTCAGACCTGGGCTTCAGGCGCGTGCACGCGGTCGGGCCAGTGGCGCCAGAGGCCGACGCCGCCGGCAACCGCGGTGGCAAGACGGCCGTGGCCGCGGCCGACCTGTGCGCCTGGCTCGACAAGTTTACCGACGATTCCGTCGTGTACATCAGCTTCGGGAGCATGGCGGTGCTGCAGCCGGCTCACGCCGCGGCTCTGGCTGCCGCATTGGAGCGGACCAGCTCGGCTTTCGTGTGGGCTGTCGGGTCGTCAGCGACGCTCCCGGAGGGCTTCGAGGAGCGCGCGGCGGCGGGCGGCAGGGGCGCCGTGATCCGCAGGTGGGCTCCACAAGTGGCTGCGCTGCGGCACCGGGCGGTGGGGTGGTTCGTGACGCACTGCGGGTGGAACTCAGTGCTGGAGGCCGCGGCTGCCGGGGTGACAATGCTGGCGTGGCCCATGACGGCCGACCAGTTCGTGAATGCGCGGTTGCTCGTGGACGAGCTGCGCGCGGCCGTCCCGGTCTGCTTGGGCGGCCTCGCGACGGCACCAAGCGTTGACCAGCTAGTGCACGTGCTCGAAGCGACCGTCGTCGCGGGGAATGGGAAAGAGTGGAGGGACGCGGCCGCGCGGGCGAAGAAGCTAGCCGAGGAGGCGGCGACGGCGGTGCGGGAAGGCGGCAGCTCGTGGCGGGAGGTGGAGGAGCTGGTGCGGGAGCTGCGCGAGCTCGGGGCGAGTCGGGATAGAAGTAAAAGGGCGTTCGGTGTAAAATTTATGCAAGACTCTCGTGCTCACAGCTTTTCATTCATCTTCTCTTATGAATAAATGAGAGCAGAGAGCATATTTACAGAGGACAGCTTTCCTCACCCAAGCAAAAAAGAAAATAAAAAGGATTTTAAAAGCTACTAAAGATCTATCATTAATCCATCCATTGTAGAGATGTACCAGAAGTCAACAGCCTGCCTACCAAATCAACCAAACACTAACGTCAGTTACATCACAAGGAAGGAAGAAGCCAAGAAAGGAAACGAAAAAACTAAGCAAAACATTGAAACTTTGTAACCAATGTTAGAAAACAGCTCAACAGCAACAGAATCACAAAACAGATGTTGATTAAATTAAGGTTCAGAGAAAGCTACTCTGTTCTAAAGGCTTTGGTCTGTACATTGAGCAATTACTCAATTTTTTAGCCACAAATTTTAGCCTCGTGATGGTGAACAACTGAACATGCTGAAAATTTCATGTCCATTACTTAATTATTTCCCAGTAGCTTGCAATTATTTTGTTGTTTCAATTGTGATATTGATGTCTTGTTTAGTCCCTAGGAAATAGTTAACAAAATCCCCTGCATTAGGATAATTTGCTCCATTGCATAGTTTTCTATGTGAAAGCAAAGTGGGATCAAAACATCACAATTTTAGAATTAGAAATATTAAGCAGCTACTCCAAGTAAACACACGGAGCTCTTAATTCCTGATAGCACTGTATTGTGAACTTATATGCTAAAACAAGGGGCAAGCCTCCCATAGAAAGCAACAGAGAATCAAAATATCAAAATCTCAACAAACTTGTTCCCAGTAAATAAGGCCTACTAAGAGCTTAAAAAGGAGAATCAAACTCATCAGTATTCCAAGATTGCCTATATTATAAGTGGCATAACCTTGATGAAACACACTGCAGATTTATTGTATAATCCATGCCTAAATCAGAAAACTATAAACGCTTCAAACTATAAATGTGAGTATTGCTCCCCACTGAAATCACCAACCCTTATATTGAACAAGAAACAGGTTTCTTCCAACATCACTGACAGAATATCAACAAAAATTCAAAGGTCATTTCTTGCAGCACTAAAACTCTACAATTCAATTGATTTCACACAAAATTTGTTGTAGTATACTTGCAGTAAAAACAAGACATGCTGTGATACAACTCAGTACTATATCCTCAGCGTTAGGCAACCAATTCACCACAACAACAAGAAACTGACTATCTCCACAAGAAATTGACTGAAAGAATAGAACCTATTTTGCGTGGGCTCCTCAGTAACGAGGGCTCAGGCTCCGTTTGGCAATACCTGCTAAGCGGGGGCGGGCTCGAGGCCAGCGGCCGGGACAGGCTCAAGGCCAGTGGAGGATGTGATGGCGGACGAGCTTGCGGATGAGGACGTGGAGGTGGAGCACGCTCTCAAGGCTGGCAGCGGGGATGAGCTCATAGCCGGCAAAGGAGGAGGCGGCGTGTGGACTGGAGGTGATGGTCTGGCTGCTATTTTGGGCTCTAGGGTTTGGGGAAATTGGGGATGAAGCTTTGGCGTAGATCGAGAAAAGGAAAAGAGAGAGGTAGTGCACCATGCCGAGGGCAATGCCGCCGGCGACGATGGCGGCGGAGTGGCGGGCGATGCAGCTGGAGGAGGCAGGGGGTACACGGGAACGAAGGCGCATGCGGACGGCAAGGTCTGGGCCGACCCTGGCCTCTATTGGTCCTCTTAATTTTAGGGCCGATCCAGTATCCTTTGGTGTCAAAATTTGGGGTTGGAAGAGTACCGAGTCTAGCTCAGTTGGTTGAGTAGCTGTCGTGCAACCAAGCCGCCCGGGCCTGAGCCCGTGGTGTCTCATTTTTAGGTACTATTTGCACAAACAGTTGATGAGAACATGTCTCATACAACTATATTTGTTATTCCAATTACAAGAGTTTTTATACATCACTTAAATTATCAGTGAACTTATTTTTAAGAGTATCTTTGTATTATATATATATATATATAATGTATAACTAATGTATAAGCCATCCAATTATATATAAAAAAGCGACGATAGAATAAACCATCCATGTATATTAGATACACCTCACATCACTTTTTGTCAAGATGATATCTTCTTTACACAACAGCGAGAGTTCAAGTCGGATCTATTTTGGAATCTAATTCGGTTTTGAGAGATAGCATCGACTTTAAATGTGCATAACTTTCACATGATTCCAATCACGGCATAAGATTTTCTTCCCCACAAATTTGTACTACCATAAAGCTTTGCTTTCGGGCCAGTACGTTTGAGCTCCACAAGTACTTGATAGAAAGCTTATCCAGGGAGAGTAGAACCATGGCGGGCGCCGCGAGTAGGCGTTGGGCCGCCATGGGTGGGGTGGGGATCGGCGGCGTTCCAATGAATCTAGCCTCACCTTCAAATTCATTTATCTTATGTCGTTCCAATGAATCATGCATGACCGAAATCACCAAAAGAAGATGTTGCATCACCTGTTTTGGCCAATTTAGGCCTTATAATCGTATCGAGCTTAGCCCATATGGTGGCTACTATTCACGTGTTACTGTTACATGAATAGTACCACCTCGTCGTTCCCTAGCTATGTGTGGCTCCCCTCTATTTAAGGTGGTCGCACTTCCTCTAGTTTTCTTGTATTTTGTTTATGTTTAGTTTGTCTACATTGCAACTTATATCTTCTACATATGTCGACTAGACCACCCAGTCAAAATTCTTATTCAAAATTCCATCTTATTAGTATTTCATAAATATTTACAATATATCAGATTGTGTTTTACCTTATCCATGTGTGTTCTTCGGTTGCATATAGGAATAGACTTTCGTGATCAGATCAACCGCGTTCTTAGAACAATTGATAATAACTCAGAGCATGGTTTAGCGATTGCTTAGTGTTCTGATCATGGTCGGTTAGAACCTTACATCGTCAAAGTCGTTCTCCTCCAAATCGAAGTTATCATTCTATCGAAAAATCGGGACCCTATTGTCTCATCAGGTGATATCACAACTTCAGTTCACCAGTAGAATTTTTTTGTATTCCTAGTTAGTAGATTGATTTTTATTTCATATAGTCTAGAAAAATTACCCTACAAAAAGAGTTAATTTGCAATATCCAAACCTTGTTGTACTTTTCAATGTGTTATTTTTGGTTTGCTAAATTGAATTTATGTCTATTTTAGCATTGACTTGTTGTTGGTCATATCTTTATTACAAATAATCTTGACTCTGAATCCAAAATGAAGTTGAGTCCGTCTCCGTGTGTAACTCAAGTAGAAGTCGAGTTCTACTTAGAGTCCGAATAGGTGTGCTAGTTAGGCTATATATTGAGATCCTTGTAATTAGTTTAATCGGGGGAGCAAGTAAGAGAATAGAGAAATTTAGAAATTCCCCCATGTTCTCTCAGTTTATTTGCAATGTGTGCGTTTTCTCCTAGGGCAAAAAGTAACAATTGGTATCAGAGTTCAAGATTAATCCCAATCTTCTGTGGGCGGCGCAATTGATGAGAGATAGCTCATCCTGAGTAGATCAAAGCAGTAATCGACGGCACGGCAGACTTTCAGATTTTTTTTCTCGTGTCCGTCTGTCGAGTCCAATCGAGAGAAATCAATTCACCAAGGGAGAGAAGCAGGCTTCCAGAGCTACTACCAACAATCCTCTCCTCGGTCCAATAAAGTTCAAGCACAATAGCAGCATTGTTATTTTTTGGTCTCTGAGGTGGAGCACATGCTGTAGGCATGCAAGTGGTAGCACGAGTGGAGTTCTACTGGGAGGTGAAGGCTCTTGATGCAAGGGGCTTCTTTAGTGCAGAGGACAACACATCTGGTCTCCGTCGGTCCAACAGTACAACTCTGGTTTCCTCGGTCCGCACTCAGCAGAGAAGTGAATCCGAGCTGCATCCTTTTTCATCTCGGAGTCGGAGCATGTCCATCTCTAAGATTAGCAGCAGTAGACACCAATAAAAGGCGTACATTGTCTACCCTAAGACAACGCAGAGCAAGTCCAAGCGAAGAAGCGCCGCGCAAAGAAATCTTCAAGATCAGAAGCAGCATGTCGAAACGCAAGCGACAATTACGTCAATAAAATTTTTGGCGTGATCAGAGTTGTGAAGCATATTTTCTCGAAATTCTCAGGATTCACCTTAAGATAGCCTGATTTTTGATCCGTGTCCAAGATCATGTCATGTTCTTTGGGAAGTGGTGTCACCGGGGACGAGACATCATCCAGGATGATGGCGAAGGAGAGTTCCACTATCACGTTACATTATCCGATGCTCACGACGAGCAATTATGCAGCATGAGCAATCAAGATGAAGATGTACATAAGGGCTCAAGGAGTTTGGGACACGATTGAGAACGGCAATGTTGACGTGCGCAAGAATCAGATGGCATTGGCGGCCATCTATTAAGATATCCTAGAGGAGACGCTCTTCCTACTGGCCGAAAAGGAGATGGCCAAAGATGCGTGGGAGGCATTGAAGACGATGCATCTTAGAGTTGATCGTGTGAAGGGAGCAAAGGTACAAACTCTCATAACCGAGTTCGATGTGCTGCGTATAAAGGAAACAGAGTCGATCAACAATTTCACCGTCTGGTTGATGGTCATCGCCAACAAGATACGAGCCCTTGGCAAGAAGGTAGAAGGGTTATACGTGGTGAAAAAAATTCCTTCGTGCTGTTCCCTCACAGTTTCTCTCAATTGCTTCAGTCATAGAGCAATTTGGAGACATAAAGACAATGATCATAGAGAAGATCATCGGTCGTCTTAAGGCGTATGAAGAATGTATCTCCAACAACAGGAATAACAACGAAGGATATGTTTTATTGACCCGCGTTGAATGGGAGATACGATCATCAAAGCGTGAAGGCAAAAACACTTTCAATAGTCGAGGCTATCAGAATTGGAGGTTTGATAAGGCAAAAGTGATGTGTTATAATTGTAATGATTACGAACACTTTGCTTCAGAATGCCACAAGCCGATGAAGGGGAAAGCGTCTCTTATCGAAGCGCTCAACGATGATGAATTAATAGTGCTCTAAATGATGATATGAGTCCGGGGTGTTGAGAAGATGCGTCGTCTCTCAAACTCAAGTAAATTAGAGAGTTAAGATTAGAGGGGAGATTGTTACAAATAATCTTGACTTTGAGTCTAAGACGAAGTTGAGTCCGTCTCCATGTGTAACTCAAGTACAAGTCGAATTCTTCTTAGAGTCCGAATAGGTGTACTAGTTAGGCTATATATTGATATGCTTGTAATCAGTTTAATCGGGGGAGCAAGTAAGAGAATAGAGAAATTCAGAAATCTCCCCGTGTTCTTTCATTTTATTTGCGATGTGTGCGTTTTCTCCTGAGACAAAAAGTAACAATATCTAAATTACTACGACCTATTTACTTAGAAATACAAACTACATTAATTATGACTAACTAAATAACACTAATTAACTACAACTATAGGAATAACATTGAAAACATACGATAAAAAATTACCTGCCTTTCAGGAGAAGCAATCAGCATTGTCGCGTCCTCTTGCTACATCCTTAATGAGCTATACACTGGCTTCTCAAAATATTCAGCAACACACTCTTAATTTTGAGCGATGACCTTGATAATAAGCTACTGAGATAAATGCTGACGAACTACGAGAGGTTTGTATTTATAGCCGAGCGAAAAGGAACCGGTACACTCACCCTGCAAATTAATGACTCTTCGTCGACGCGTAGCACTTCGAGTGAGGCGGACGGCATGGTAACACTAACAAATATGCAGAGAAGGGAGCGGGCGAGATGGGACGACATGGTAATACTGACAAATGTGCAGATGAGGGAGCAGGCGAGGGGGGACGACATGGACATAACGATATTAGTGCGGACGAGGGAGCGCGCAAGGAGGGACGATATGGACAGAGTGACAATTGTATAAAGGATGTAGCAGAAAAAAAAGATAGCAGTAATGGGCCGACAAATGTGCAAAGGACAGAGGTCACGTAGTGCAAAAGATGCATGAGCATCGCTAATTCCACGATTAAATTCACATGAAGTAACACTGTAAATTCAGAGCACATAAGTTTTTTTAAAAATTACACAATTATTATGATTGTGTCGGGAGACTTCACATAAAATTTTATAATTTTTGGAGTTCATTTACTATATGTAACAACTTGTACAAATATCAAAATGGTACAAATTTTTAAACAACATTCACAGCGAATAAAATTACCAAAACAAAAATAGACAATGAAGCACGTTGTGTCGAAAAGCTGCGTATAAAATTTTATAATTCTGTGAGCTTATTTGAAAACAATATGCAAAAAAAATTAGGACAGTGATTAAAAAGGCTTAATCTAGTGGCGGAGCAATAGGCTGCCTGCCGTCTAGCGAAGGGGCGGTAGGGGCCACGCATCAGCTCTCCAGCGCTGCCATCCGACCACCAGATGGCAAAAATAACATTTTTGTCCATACTTGAGTTATCTAGCTATTTTTATAATTATAGTTGCAAACAGTGCTAAATATAGCAAAAAATCCAAACAGGGGCATATAGACGGACCATTATAGTTCAAGGGGTAATATAAACTTCTTCCCTTTTAAAATTATCTCAATTTAGTCTCTTTATAAGGTTAATGATATGGAATGGAGGCATGTTGATGAAACCGAACCCACACCGTGCGCAGCTAATACAGATCGCGCGTCACACCAGACAACATTCCAACAACCAGGCCACGCTGGTGATATTGTCATTTTCCCTCGCACTCGCACGCCACCACATAGGCTAACTACCATTCTACGAAACATCACCGAAGTTGCGGGCGGCGCCGCACACCACGCCACAACCCACCACTCCAACACGCGCGACACCACCGCTGCCAGTCTGCAACCATGGCGATGGCCACCACCGACAGCCCCACCGCGGCGCCGGCGCCGCACGTCCTGGTCGTCCCGTACCCGGCGCAGGGCCATATCATCCCGCTTCTCGACCTCGCCGGCCTCCTCGCGGCCCGGGGCCTCCGCCTCACCGTCGTCGCCACGCCCGCCACAGCCCCGCTCCTCGCGCCCCTCCTCGCCGCGCACCCGGGCGGGGCCGTCCGCGCGCTCACCCTCCCGTTCCCTTCCCATCCAGCCTTCCCCGCCGGCGTCGAGAGCGCCAAGGGCTGCCCGCCCGCGCTCTTCGGCGCGCTCGTCGTCGCCTTCGCGGGGCTCCGCGGCCCGCTCGGTTCTTGGGTCCGTGCCCGCTCGGACACCCCCGACCGCGTCGTCGCCATACTCTCCGACTTCTTCTGCGGCTGGACGCAGCCGCTCGCGGTCGAGCTCGGCGTCCCGCGCATCGCGTTCTCGCCGTCAGCCGTGTACAGCACCGCCATGCTCCACTCGCTGTTGCGCCGGATGCCCAAGCGCGAGGACGAGAATGACGACGAGTTTCCGGTCACCTTCCCGGACCTCCCGGGGGCTCCGGCGTACCCGTGGCGGCATCTTTCGTTGCTGTTCCGGACGTACAAGGAGGGCGACGATGTCTCCGAGGGGGTCAGGAGCAACTTCCTCTGGAACTTGGATTGCTCGGCGTTCGTGTCGAACACGTTCCGGCAGCTCGAGGCGCGGTACCTAGAGGCGCCGCTCTCAGACCTGGGCTTCAGGCGCGTGCACGCGGTCGGGCCAGTGGCGCCAGAGGCCGACGCCGCCGGTAACCGCGGTGGCGAGACGGCCGTGGCCGTGGCCGACCTGTGCGCCTGGCTCGACAAGTTTACCGACGATTCCGTCGTGTACATCAGCTTCGGGAGCATGGCGGTGCTGCAGCCGGCTCACGCCGCTGCTCTGGCTGCCGCGTTGGAGCGGACCAGCTCGGCTTTCGTGTGGGCTGTCGGGTCGTCTGCGACGCTCCCGGAAGGCTTCGAGGAGCGCGCGGCGGCGGGCGGCAGGGGCGCCGTGATCCGCGGGTGGGCTCCACAGGTGGCCGCGCTGCGGCACCGGGCGGTGGGATGGTTCGTGACGCACTGCGGGTGGAACTCAGTGCTGGAGGCCGCGGCTGCCGGGGTGACGATGCTGGCGTGGCCCATGACGGCCGACCAGTTCGTGAACGCGCGGTTGCTCGTGGACGAGCTGCGCGCGGCCGTCCCGGTCTGCTGGGGCGGCCTCGCGACGGCACCAAGCGCTGACGAGCTAGTGCACGTGCTCGAAGCGACCGTCGTCGTGGGGAATGTGGGAGAGTGGAGGGACGTGGGCGCGCGAGCGAAGAAGCTAGCCGAGGAGGCGGCGACGGCGGTGCGGGAAGGCGGCAGCTCATGGCGGGAGGTGGAGGAGCTGGCGCGGGAGCTGCGCGAGCTCGGGGGCGAGTCGGGATAGAAGTAAAAGAGCGTTCGGTTCACAACAGAGACCTGCCCAGAATAAAATTTAGAGATATATTACAGGATGTACTGTAATTTCGAATTGAGGTAGCTACAACCCTCGAATCCAAGCTTTTCGTTCATCTTCTCTTATGAGTAAATGAGAGCAGAGAGCATATTTACAGAGGACAGATTTCCTCCCCCAAGCAAAAAAGAAAATAAAAAGGATTTAAAAAGCAACTAAAGATATATCATTAATCCATCCATGGTAGAGATGTACCAGAAGTCAACAGCCTGCCTACCAAAGAAACGAAACACTAACGTCAGTTACATGACAAGGAAGGAAGAAGCCAAGAAAGGAAACAAGAAAATTAAGCGAAACATTGAAACTTTGTAACCAATGTTAGAAAACAGCTCAACAGCAACAGAATCACAAAATAGATGTTGATTAAATTGAGGTTCAGAGAAAGCTACTCTGTTCTAAAGGCTTTGGTCTGTACATTGAGCAATTACTCAATTTTTTAGTCACAAATTTTAGCCTCATGATGGTGAACAACTGAACATGCTGAAAATTTCATGTCCATTACTTAATTATTTCCCAGTAGCTTGCAATTGTTTTGCTGTTCCAATTGTGATATTGATGTCTTGTTTAGTCCCTAGGAAATAATTAACAAAATCACCTGCATTAGGATAATGTGCTCCATTGCATAGTTTTCTATGTGACAAGGTTATTAAGTCGTCGACTAATCTACGATTAATCCACGATTAGTCATCGAGTTGGTACAGGATGAACGACTAGCGAGGCCGACTCGACTGGAGCGACTAGTCTGTTGTCAGGACGACTAATCGGCGATTAGACGCGACTAATCATCTGGATGCAGTCGTCTGACTGGAGGCCCACTAATCGTTAATCCCGCCGGCGCGTGACGCTCGGCCGCCCATCTCGCGCGTGACGCCTCGCCAGCAAGTTAACCCTAACCTTATCCGTGTCTCTCGTGCGCAGCAGCTTCTCCTCTCCCGTGCGGCGCGGCGAGAGGAAGCGATGCGCAGGGAAGCTGCGCAGCGCCCGCCGTCTTCTCCGGTGGCCGCCACCTCCTTCTCTATTGACCGCCGCCGTGCCGTCTTCTCCAGTGAACCCTGCGGCCTCCTCCAGTGGCCGCCGCTGCCGCCTTATCCGATCAGTTAGTGCAGGCTCCCTCCTCCCCTGTCCTTCCTCCCTCTTCTCTCCTTCCCCCCTCTTCCCTCCTTCCTCCCCTGCTCTAATCCTCTGCAGTTTCCTTCTCCAGTGGCCGCCGCCTCCTTCAGTAGTGACCACCGCTGTGCTATCTTCTCCAGTGACTGCCGCCGTGCTGCCTTCTTCGGTCAATGCAACCTCCTGTAGTCCTGCCTCCCTCCTCCCCTCTCCTTCCTCCCTCCTCTCTCCTTCCCCCCTCTGCCCTCCTTGCACCCCTCTCCTCCCCCCTCTTCCCACCTTCCTCCCCTGCTGGCTGCTGTACTCTGAGTCTCTGATGTCTGATCTGTAATAAGCCTGCAACTATGGAGTATGGAATGCTTTTCTTTAGCAGAAATATGATATGATTGCTTGCATTGTGCTTAAAACTGAAGATTGATGTTGCAATAGTTCTGACTTCTGAGAATGAGAATGCAATAGTTCTGAGAATGTTTTGTGAATGCAATTGTCTAGTGTAACATGCATATCTTGGCTGTCTGTCCATACATAGAAATAGACTAGCCTGTTGTATAGAAAGTAGAGATTGTATCCAAATATAGTTAGGATGTTTTGTTGTTTTGACTTGTCATTTGGTTGAGTTTTTGATGTCAGGCTTTGTGGTGGCTCACTATGTTTCCCATACAGTCTACTGCTTAATTTCCCATGTGTTGGGACTGTTGTTTTGTATGAACTTCTAAAGACTGTAGTTCATTTCTCTAATCTGTATGTGTAATTGTGCACTTATATCTTATGTATGTCATTGAGGTGAGGTACCATGGCAGATATAGACCAAGTTGCCGCAGCTTCTGAGCCGTATGATCCAGCCAATGATCCTAAGCGGAGAGCTAAGTCCAAAGACCTTGTATGGAAATATGGGTTTTGGCTCGATTTGAATACAAAGGATGTCCTCCAATGTAAGTTTTGTGGCAAGAGAGTACATGCCAGAGTGAGAAGATTGAAGAGACACCTTGCTGGAGGTTATGGAGATGTGTTGAAATGTGGTAAAGTAACTGCAGCAATCAGGAAAGAGATGTATGACTACTTGAAGAGCAACTCAAGGAAGTTCAAACCCACGGAGGGGGTAGAGGAAGATGAAGCTCACCAAGAAGGAGGTGAAGATGCTGATGCTGATGTTGAAGAAGAAGAGGTCCATCCAAGTTCCGGGACAACTGCAAAAAGAAAGCAATCAGTGGCTTCTTTTGTAGTGGCTGGACCGCCACAGAAGTGTACCAAATCAGTGGCTTCCATGGTTTGGAAGACACCAGAAGAGGTTGTTTCTGATAGGCATAGCGCGACCACTTCGCAACCCACACTTGAGCACATCACCAAAAATAAGAAGGAAGAAAAACAAATAATTGATGATTATGTAGCTGAGTTCTTCTACGAGAATGGCATACCATTCAATGTTATCAATTCACAAAGTTGGGAGATTCTCCTCGAGTCCATTGGCCAGTATGGTCCCGGATATAGATCACCTAGTTTCCATGATAAACTGAAGGAGAAGCATGAGTTAGCATGGCAAGAATATGTTTGCTCTCTCATGTCAGATGGGTGGACGGATATGAGTGGGCGTCATCTCATTAATTTTCTTGTCAATAGCCTAGAAGACACCTTCTTGGAGTCAGTTGACACCTCAAGTGAATCAGCTGACACATGCTTGTTAGCAAGGTTGTTGGAGGCAAAATTGATGCCATTGGGAGAGAATATGTGGTCCAAGTTGTCACTGATAATAGATCTAACTACAAGGCAGCGGGTAGAATTCTAATGGAGAGGATTGCTTCTTTATTTTGGACCCCTTATGCTGCGCATTGCTTGGACCTTATGCTAGAGGACATTGGAAAGCTAGAAGAATTCAGCAATTGTATTGCTAAAGCAAAGAGGGTGTGCAGATTTATCTATAGCCATGGAAGGATTCTTGATACAATGCGGAGTAAGACAGGTGGTAGGGACCTTGTGAGGCCCGCAGCAACTCGTTTTGCTACATCATTCCTCACCTTGGCCGGCATGTACAAGCATAGACAAGGTTTGAAGAGTCTCTTTGTTAGTGAAGAATGGAATGGGAACAAGTTGTCTACCACAGGACCAGGGAAGGTGGTTGTAGGAATTGTGCTTTCCATGTCATTTTGGCATTCAGTTGAAAATTGCATGAGAGCTTCGCAACCACTTCTTATTGCTTTGAGGATTGCCGACGGTGATGAGAGGCCGGCAATGCCCGAGATTATGGCAGCCATGGATGTTGCGAAGAAGAGCATAAGGAGGCTTTACAAAACAAGCAAGATTTACTCAATGATGTGTTAGGAATTGTTGACAAGTGGTGGGACAACCAGATGGAGCAAAAGTTATATGGGGCATCATTGTTCTTAAATCCGAATAAGTTTTTTTTTTGCATTAGAGAAGCAAATAAAAGACTTGCTACAAGGCTAAGGTCGATGTTCAATGATGTGTTATGGAAGATAGAAACCGATGATGATAAACAAAACAACATAAGTAGGCAAGCTGATGATTATGAGAGGATAGAAGGTGATTGCTTCACAAAGGCAATGGCGATTAAAGATCAAGACAAAAAGAGTCATCGTAAGCATATCTTTTGTAATTCTTTCTAGGCTCTCCATGTTTGAACTTTGAAGTGAATTATGTGTTTATCTTTTGTAGTTCTTTGGTGGGGTGCATATGGTGCCTTGCTTATGAGCTCCAATCTTTAACAAAGCGAATTATTAGTCTTTGTTGTTCGGCGTCTGGATGTGAACGCAATTGAAGTACGTTTGCATTTGTAAGTCTTTAACTCTTTAATTTTTATATTGATTGCAACCTCCTTTGACCTCCTTCATGTATGTCATGTAACTCGTGTTTGCAGATCCATACCAAAAAGAGAAACTGTTTAGAGCACAAGAGATTGAACGACTTGGTGTATATTTCATATAACCGAAAGATGTCAACTAGGTTCCAAAAATTGCGTGAGGAAGGCTCCAAAGGAAAGAAATCCAATCCATTGATCCTAAAAGAGTTTCAATGGGATAATGAATGGGTTGACATCAATGCTGAATCGGTTTATCAAGGTGGTGATCATCTAACTTGGGTCATGTTGATGAAGCCATTGGTGCTTCGTGTGGTCAAAGAGGTCGCAATCATCCTATGAGAGCTCGTGGTGATGTTATTACTAGCGGGTCTAGTGATCGGCCAATAGGCCCTCACATCACTTATGCTCGACGTTCAAAGCTTCCTGATAGTATTGGTGAGGAGGGGCACGAGAGTGAAGATGATGCTGCAAAAGATGATGATTTCGTGGTTGATGATACAGAAATGGACGATGAAGAGAGTGAGAGTGAGACTCCATTATCTACTCATGCGGGTGGAGCAAGACATCAAGAGGATGAATTTGAATTGGATGATGACTTGGATGGCTGACTTAAATCATAAATGCCTTTGTTACTTTTGCTACTTTTGGACTTAGAACTTATCTATAATATTCTATATTATATTATTATCGTTGTCGTTCAGAACATGTTTCATTTGAAGTTATGCACTTATGATGCTTGATGAGTTGTTTCTTATTAAATGAACTGCTATGTGAACTCCATCATCTACTCTGTGAACTGCTCTGTGAACAACACTCTTCTTTGGTTTCTGTGGTTCTCTATGAAATCACAAAGGGGCAAGAGAATAAAGCTGTGATTGCTAGTAACATCATGTAAGCATTTGCTTCAAACTTTCAATTCTCCCATGTTTACTGAAGTGCAAACTGCAGACTGCTCAGCCCATAACATCCTTTAAAGTGTTAACTCTTGCTTGTTCTGAGAAGTTCATTAGCTGTTTCTTTTGTATAGTTATTAAAAGCCTTGCTAACAGTATTGTCTAGTATTCTAGGCATTTTCTTATTGTTAACAAATCTGTTTTTTGCAGGAACTTGATGCAGGTAATTGCTGCTGGTGATATGTGTCCCATCTGCCAGGAAAACATGCATGTTCCTGTTCTCCTTCGCTGTAAACATATTTTCTGTGAGGATTGTGTCTCTGAAGTCTGAATGGTAACATTCTTTGCTTGCTTATATGATGTTATTAATGTGCTTTATTTGATTCTTTGCATCTTTGTTTCTTGACTCTTGAGTAAGGCATCTAGTTGGATAGATATACAAATACAAGTATACAACTAATTCTTGTATGTTCTTTACATTTGATTGAAACAATCTTGGAAGGGGTATTATTGAAAGAAGCATGATTAATATGTATGATATCTTCATGATTGCAGAGTGCAGACACAAAAGTTGGATGCTGACTTAGAGGTATGTGTCTACTGTCTAATATTAGCTTTTACATTCGAAATTTGATCACTGTTGTCTAATATTTTAGTTTGTTGCAAAATTTTTGTACGCCCTTTTGCATGTGTCTATTGATCAAGCCGCTGGAAGCTTGTTGATTGCCGCTGGAAGCTTGTCATTGATTGGGATGCTTCTACTGATCTTGAGGACTCCACTGGCATTGAGGTTTGACAATCTCCTATTGCTCTGTATGTGATGTGTTTTGTTTTCTTACATGGCCCTTGATAAATTTTCTATGCACAACACCTGATGATTATAAAACAACATATAATTTACTGAAGGTGAGGAGTTTGCATAATAGGTTTAGTATGTTTGCAAGGATTCAAAATTATGCTAGTATAATTAAGCTAAAAGTACCAACGCCTAGTGCTACAACTAGCAGCAAGTAGTAGTCTGCAGTGCACCTGACTAGTCGAGACTAGTCAACGTCTAGTCGCCCTAGTCGCCCACCAGGCGACTCGACATGACTTTACGACTTAATAACCTAGCTATGTGAAAGCAATGTGGAATCAAAACATCACAATTTTAGAATTAGAAATATTAAGCAGCTACTCCAAGTAAACTCACGGAGCTCTTAATTCCTGCTAGCACTGTATTGTGAACTTATATGCTAAAACATAGAAAGCAACAGAGAATCAAAATGTCAAAATATCAACTAACATGTTCCCAGTAAATAAGGCCTATTAAGAGCTTACAAAAAGGAGAATCAAACTCATCAGTATTCCAAGATTGCCTATATTATAAGTGGCATAATCTTGATGAAACACACTGCAGATTTATTGTATAATCCATGCCTAAATCAGAAAACTATAAGTGCTTCAAACTATAAATGTGAGTATTACTCCCCACTGAAATCACCAACCCTTATATTGAACAAGAAACAGGTTTCTTCCAACATCACAGACAGAATATCAACAAAAATTCAAAGGTCATTTCTTGCAGCACTATAACTCTACAATTCAATTGATTTCACACAAAATTTGTTGTAGTATACTTGCAGTAAAAACAAGACATGCTGTGATACAACGCAGCACTATATCCTCAGTGTTAGGCAACTAATTCACCACAACAACAAGAAACTGACTATCTCCACAAGAAATTGACTGAAAGAATATAACCTATTTTGCATGGGCTCCTCAGTAACGAGGGCTCAGGCTCCGTTTGGCAATACCTGCTAAGTGGGGCCGGGCTCGAGGCCAGCGGCCGGGACAGGCTCGAGGCCAGTGGAGGATGTGATGGCGGACGAGCTTGTGGATGAGGAGGAGAAGGCAGAGGCAGCGCTTGTGGAGGAGGAGGAGGCAGAGGCGGCGCTTGCGGAGGGGGACGTGGAGGCGGAGCACGCGCTCAAGGCTGGCAGCGGGGATAAGCTCATAGCTAGCAAAGGAGGAGGCGGCGTGTGGACTGGAGGTGATGATCTGGCTGCTATTTTGGGCTCTAGGGTTTGGGGAAATTGGGGATGAAGCTTTGGCGTAGATTGAGAAAAGGAAAAGAGAGGGGTAGTGCACCATGCCGAGGACAACGCCACCGGCGACGATGGCGGCGGAGTGGCGGGCGATGCAGCTGGAGGAGAAGAATTTTTGCTTTTTAGCCTAAAATTTGAAAGTTTTTTACAAATAGACCCCTGGAAAAACGATTTTCAAAAATAGACCCCCAACACGGCGCCAAAACACATAGCGCCGTTGTTGAATAGCACGGTGCCATGAGCTTTGGCGCCGAGATATGCCACGTAGGAGCAGTGGCGTCTCCCGGCGCCAAAGGCCATGGCGCCGTGCTATTCAACAACGGCGCTAAAAGACGTGGCGCCGGTATCTTGGACTTAGGCTCGAGCACGCCCTCCCCCCTCTCGGCGCCATAACAAGTGGCGCCACGCATAAATATTACGGTGCTATAACATGTGGCGCTGTATATGATAGGTCGGCGCCACATGTTATGGCACCGTATCGTTCAGTCTTGGCACCACTTGTTATGGCGCCATTTGCTGACCACAAAAACAGTGTTGTTGTCTTTTTAAAACACATGCACATACACAGATATTCACATATACACATACAAAAATAGTTGAACACTATCACATATATCTGAAAACATTCAATAACATGAATGTTGCACGTAGAACATCACATGTGTCTCAAAACACTCAATAACATGAATATAAAATAACTGTCAACAAGTATCAAGTAACAAGGTCTCAGCGTACAAAATAGAGTCAATCTTGTTGCCTCTTGGCCTTTCCCTTACCCTTGGCCAGAGCATCAATCCCCGGAGTATACGTGCGTGGGGGATGAGTCGAACGACGAGGCCGCTGCGAAGCCTGAGGGGATGGTGTGTCGGGCATCTGCGAAAACCCGATCTCGTCGTCCTGCTCCACCTCCTCATTGTCGTCTGCGGCACCGAAAGTCGAAGTGCGTGACGAGCTCCTCATGGGCGCTTCGCTGATGCGATGTGACGACAAACTGAAAGCTGTGGAGGCACCGTGTTTGGGAGGCCACGGTATGCTCCGTCTACCGATGAGCGCGCGCGGCAACCTATCGACCTGCCCGTCGAGTGAGCGGCGTTTAAGTCTCTGCAAGTAATGATATGTTAGAATTGTACACATGCTGAATGGCTCTAACAGGAATAATCTTAAATACGGTTAATCGGCCCTCGAGGCCGATCTCGATGTCGGTCCACCAAGGCTGGGTAGTGGAGTGCCTCATCGATTTCGGTGACCGATGTTTGAACCATTTTCCCCTAAAGAAATAAGGAAACAATGTAAGTTCGAGATAAACGTATAGAACTGAAATATTACAAATATCATCATTTCCGTACCACTTGATCGATAACAGGGCGGCCTCGACCACTCTGCCCTCCTAGCCGCTTATCGTATCGGTGTCGTTCTCGGACGAGCGAGGTCGCGTAGTCGACATCATCCACTCT